>CM050902.1:7450000-7455000 GCA_027726005.1 Juncus effusus
TTCGGAATGGCCAAACCCGAAGCTGACCCGGTCCATTGACAAGCCTAACTAGAGAGAGAATTCTTATTTTATGCTTTAGAAAAATTGATTGTGAAATTCGGATTGAAACTGCTCTTTTAAAGATGGAAGGAACAACTCACAAATAAGAAAAAAAATAGTTTATTCTGTTGCCAACGGAATGTCAAAAATGAAGGAAAATCAGCCAAATTAATGCTCAAACAGCTAGAAATCTGTATATTCCGTTGCCAACCGAATGCACAGCTTTTTCAGCCAAAAAGACGGATGCAATACGTTGCCAACGGAATGGAAAGCTGTCTATTCCGTTCCCAACAGAATATTCCGTTGGCAACCGAATAGGCAGTTTTTGCAAGAAAAGACTATCTTTAGTATAAAACTCAACTAAACACTAGAAGAACATTGAAGAGCTCCAAAACTTGAATGTTAAGAATGAAGGCTGGAAAAAGCGAAACAACTCTTCGACAACTTCAAATCCGATCGAGATAGAACTTTTGCATGTCGACTCGAACTTGATAAAACTCCTGATTTTACACATGAAACTCAAACAAGATTAGTAACTACGGAATAGTTTTAAACATTATCAAACTGAGAACAACAATTTTGTGAATATTCCAATATTCTATTGTAGCTAAAAAATTTCAATATTGTTTCAGGCATTAAATATTCTAATATTAAATATTGTTTCAATATTGTTTTGTCAATAAATATTCTAATTATTTATTTTGTTAAAAATCATCTTTTTTAAAGCCTATTTTTTTTAAGTTCATTTTTTTTCTTGAGAACCATAACTAAAGACGATATCATATCTCTTTTTTGTTTAAAAAATAATTTTTTTCTCATTTCTTACTCTCGTTCTTTTCTTGACATTTTCATTATCATATTTGGTTATTTTTTATATCAGCATGTCCATATCATATCGGATACGATACGCGTATCCGTATCGGTGCAACATAGGAGAATACAAATTAAATATAATGATAACATAAATTAATACTACAAATGATTCATCACATGTTAGACCGATGAGATAAATAACTGACATAATTCTTCTTAAAAAATAACTGACATAATTTGAAAGAAAAAATATCAAAAAAAACTCACACTCACTAATTACTAGAAAAAATCAAAATCCGGACTGCTATTTAAATCAATAAAAGTGGGAAAATCATTATGAAGAACATTCGTAGGAATTTCAGGTTCTATAGTGACGTCACCATTACTCTGACCAGTACGAATGGAGTTATGTTGCAAACTAGCTTCGATATGAAGGATCCCGTCTAGTAGAATTCATTGCTTTTCTTTTCTTTGATTCTTTGAATTGCTTCTTGTTAGATTTCGTGACTGGTTCAAATAGCACTTCAGACTGATTAGCAAGCTCGTCAAGTTTTTCTTCAACCATTTCTTCTCTACCAAGAGGCCACTCATTGTATTTACGACGAATATTATCAAGCAACTCAACAATTCTATTATCACCATTTCGTTCATTTGAGACACTTAGTTGCCTAGTGTCGATCCTCCATTGTTTATGTATTTGATCCAGAGAGATCACTAAGGTTTTGTAGGTTCTCATTTGATGAGAACTGGAAGATCCATTGTCGTCATGAACTGGCCAGTACAGATAGGATCCAATGTACTCGTTTTCGCTTTTTCGTACCGCTTATGCATCTCTTTCAATGCCAATAATCACACACGAAAAATGAGGTTTCTAAAAGAAGGAATATTGCACTTATGAGGCACCTGAGCTCTTTCGCTTGCAAGACGTACCTTATGTATAAAAATTAATACAAAAATTAACAAAGTTAAAATTTTGTCAAAATCATACAGAAGTATAAAATTAGATATAAATGTAATGATCAAGATTGGTAGTACCTACGTGTACGGTAATAACCACCCCTGTCACATTTGACTCACACAGGAATTTTTTATTTTTTCGAACTCTCGATTGTTAAAGCCTAGCTTTCTATATTGCGCGGACACTTCAAAAATTCGGCCATTTCTGTGTCGGACACGACGCTCCTCGGACACTCTTCGGACACATGTTAGACACATCACGTGGTGTGTCAAATATTTTATTATTAAAAATCATCAGGACACTTCTCATGACACTTCTCAGACACGTCTATTGACCTTGTTGGTGCAATTATTGCACTATATCATCCTCTTATTTTAGAGACTAGTTCATCTTACTTTTCTATTCCAGTAATTGTGGGACTACACATTTAAAGTGAATTTTGATTATTTAGTACCAAGTTTCTATACACAAATATATAAAACGTCAAATATCTTGTAAAAGTGCAACTTCAGATGTTATATATATTGTATCAATTATAAAATATTACGTACAACTTTATAATTATAAGGTAAAAATATTATGTATAATTCTTTAATATAAAATAAAATTGACATAAATAATATATACAATAATTAAATTATATATTTTATTCCTAAAAATAATATATATAACGTGTCGTGTCCTGATATATTTTGAGATGTCTGTGTAACATAGCTAGCCTCTTTTTGCAAAGATAGAAGTTCAATATGGCTATTGTTATCTCCCACATTATTCATCTGCGCTATCAAGAAATAAAAAATTAAAAAAATTATTCAATAAAAATTATGTCTGGAATTCACACAAAAGAATCATGTACAAAATTTCAACTATCAGAATAACAATTTGTGCATACCTTTGTGGTGTTGGCTTCAGAAATGATTTGTCTAAAGGGAAGGATGACAATATTTCAAAACAATTCTAGTACAGAGCAAGATGATATTTGACAGATATATGCTATCATCAAATGAAGAGCAAATGATATATTTTAGAATAATATATTAGAAAATAAAAATAATTAAGAGCATAATACGAAAATAGGGAGATCTAAATTCGTATATACAAAAAATCAACTATAGATATGAAAAATTGTGTGCATCTTTCTAAATGCAAACTTCTATTTATATTATACAAAGGAAAAAATAGAAACTTTTAATTATATTGTAAAGAGTTATTTGAATTTTAAACAGTGCATTTATTACAAGATAAAAAGAACTAAAAATGATGCATATATGGTAAAGGGCAAAATTGTCACTAAATAATTATGTGCATGTACACATCAATTGATTGTCTTGCAATATCAATTTCCACATCCGCGCCATACGATAGTAATTTAGGTCTCTTTCAATCAATACATATCTGTAGGCTTTCGGTTGCACGATAGTACCATTAGAATCGAGCTGCTCTGATACCATATGTAATTGACACAACTCAACGTTCAGGCCTATGCCATATTATTGTGAAAAAATATTAAGTGTAGTTAATGCACTAGTTTATTTAAGACACTACACATTCTATGAAACACACAAGGTCAAACAAAACTCTTTCGTCTCATTTTCGTTCCGGGGTATTACATATATAAATATTATATGTTATATAAATAAAACTATATTTTGAGTTGGGTTGTTGAAGAGGAATACCGTCAGTCTCTTACATGCTCGTGCGCTAAGAAATGATATAACCTGGATTATTTTAGGGCGATTCCATATGTAATGCATGTATAAGACGGAATATACTTTAAGACGTAGTTCATTCCATCCAGGTAAAAGAATTTTAGTTATTTATTTTATTTTATGTTTAAAGATTATGTATGTAAAATTTATTTCAATTTATTAATAAATAAATATTTATTTTTTGTCAAAATTCAAATATTCCAATAATTTGGTACCAACACAATCCCATCACCATAGAACACCAAATTATAATTGTGTGTTCCGAAGCAATTGGAACTATCATAAAATTAACATAGTCCTATTCGTAATCCATTTAATTTGATCCGAATCTTTAACTTGATATATATTGGCACATATACTAGTAATTAGTTTTGAGTTGGTTTGAAATTGAATTGGAGTGCATTATCGATATGAATTGAATATCGGTGTAGGGTAAGTTGGTTCATCACGCGATGTTTTTTTTGGCTGGAGCGGGAAGGAAATTTAATGGACATTTTGTAGTTTGTAATGAGATATTCATAACCACCGCATTCAACTAGCAGGAAAAAAATAAAGTACCAACCACCAACTTAAATTAATGCATATGGCACCAGTTTTTAAAAAGAAAAAAGAAAACGAAAGAGAAAGAGAAAAATATAAATTCGGTCCCTCAATTTTTAATTAGTTAATGCAAATTGTCCGTAATCTAGTCGGTAAAGTATATTATATGTGAATTGTGAACTAAGAAGTCATAGATTCAAGTCCCGACAAATGTAATTAACAAACTCTCTCAACCTATTAATTATGAGTTGAATCTCAAAAAAAAAAAAGTTGGTTGGTATTTTAAAATGGTGCTTATTTAGCCCCTCAATTTTTGTTGGTTCATTTTAACCCTTCAATTATTATTTTGACTCATCTTTCTTTAGTTAATTACTTACATGTCGACTAACTTTGACATATAAATAATGATGGGTTCAGATATAGATTGCCAGCATTTTGGAGTACCCAACAGCGCCCGATTACAAAAGATATAATGAAATTACAAAAATTTATTTTTGTAAACATAAAAGGTATAGTGGAATTAAAAAAAGGTATATTTTCAAAAAAATATATTTGTAAACACAAAAGGTATATCCAAGTGCAAGTATATATGTGTACAGCTAAAACTGTATGGTGGGCGCTTCTGAGCACTCCAAAAGCTAGGCACTCCGAATAATTTCTCAATAATGATATGACACTTAAATAAAAAAATATATACACAACAAAAAATATATTAAACGAATAAAATATTCTTCAATTAACATTAATTTCATAATAAAATAAATAAGATAGTAAAATAATTTTTCTTAAAAATGTATAAAATAAAGAAGAAGTTATCCCTGTTATTTCAACATTAATAAAAAAATTGTTTCTATATAAAACTCATGAATGTTTAAATAATGGAATTTCACAATTAATATTTTTGGTGTGATATACCATTTTTTATTATTTTTTTTAAATTA
>CM050902.1:7462500-7465000 GCA_027726005.1 Juncus effusus
TTTATGTGTTGTTTGCAATGTTTTAAAATGCGGTCCAGGAAATTATGCTAGCGTTTTAGTAACGGTTCTTCAATAAAAACCGTTACTAAAGATATATTAGTAACGGTTTTTCTGAAATAACCGTTACAGAATTATAAAAAAAGCTATTTATGCATATTTGTAACGGTTAATTCATAAAAACCGTTACTAATTACACTATTAGTAACGGTTTTTATTGAAGAACCGTTACAGAATTGCACACAATCTGTAACGGACAATTATGTAACCGTTACAAATTGGCTTAAAAAAAAAACTCCTAGAATTTTATTTACTGATTACATACTGATGAAAAACACATTACTATAATAGAAGACAAAAATAATAATAATAATAATAATAATAATAATAATAATAATAATAATAATAATAATAATAATAATAATAATAATAATACTTATATACTGATTACATACTGATGAAAAACACAAAAGTCCATTAAATTGCATAGAATTACATAAAAGTGCATTAAAATATATAGATTTTCACACAAGTCCCTAAAATGTATAGAATTACACAAAAGTCCCTAAAATGCATAAACTTCAATAAACTTGTTTAATCCTTTTTCTTCTTGTTCGGGCAATTTCTCGTGTCATGCCCACCCCCAAGTACCCCGCAATAATTGCATTTTCTTGGCTTATCATTTGACAACTCAACCCCACTTTTTCACCTAATCGAGTTACATTCTTTTTTCCTCCCCTTAGTTTGAGAGATGTGCGGATCGGAAATCAACACTTGAGATGATTCACACGTGACATTCTCGCTTCCCCCCGCATCCATATCTCCCTTTTCTTCATCATTCTCTATTTCTTCATTACCACTCAAATTGAGTTTTGAAATCTTTAAGGTTGTCTCCTTGAGACCTTCCATGTAAATTTCATACGCCTCGTTACTTGATGCGGCTAAACATGCCAATTTAGTCGACCCGTCACACATGTGTCTAAGCCTTAAGGCTTCCGATTCGGTTTGGCCATCTTCCACTCTCTCCTCCGAATCTATATATCTAAATTTATTAGCCCCTTTCAACCATCTTGGGAGAATAAATCCGGGTGGAATGACCCAAACATCAATTCGGTTATAGACTTTTATAATATGGCGGCACATAAATCCCACAAACTCAAAATGTTGGCACTCACATGTACCCTCGTTTGTGTTCGGGTCTAATATCACGGTAAACTTGTCAAATTCTCGACGACTTGACGCCACCAAAAATGACTCCATTCCATCCTCTTTCTCAGTTCTCTCTACTATCTTCAAACCCTTAATTGCATCCATTTGATCCTTAAATTTGTTGAAAATATTTCTTGTATAAATTTTTGCCGCATGTTTCAATAGATAGTCTTCATCATCCACAATTCGGAATTTATATGCAGACACATAATCTTCATCTCTCTCTCGTGTTTGAATCCGTTTCATGGCTAGATCATATTTGACAACAAATTCCGTCAAATAGGTTTCCGGAGTAACAAAATCATTAAAAAAAGAATTCACACCCTCACTTCGACCGGTTGTGTTCATACCGGCGAAGAATGTGCTACGATTATAAACCGGGATCCACGCTTCACGAATATTATACAATTGTTTAAGCCACTCGTTGTCTTCTAAATTCCAATTCTTCATCAACTCCATCCATCTCATTTCGAACTCTTCTATCTTATATGTATTCCATATACAATTTTGTATTTCATTCTTGAAGGGCGATTTGCTATTATAAACATGCGACAATTTCTCTCCAAATTTTTTCATAATATGCCAAAGACAAAGCCGGTGACGGCTGTCCGGAAACACATCGGCAATCGCTTTCTTCATTGCCAAATCTTGGTCCGTTAGAATAGCTTTTGGGTGGCGCCCTCCCATCGCTTCGAGCCACGTTTCAAAAACCCATTTAAAAGACACCTCGGTCTCATCTTGCATAAGTGCGCACCCAAATTGAATTGACTGTCCATGGTGATTTATTCCGGTAAATGGTGCGAAAGGCA
Organism: Juncus effusus; assembly: GCA_027726005.1. Classification (NCBI taxonomy): domain Eukaryota; kingdom Viridiplantae; phylum Streptophyta; class Magnoliopsida; order Poales; family Juncaceae; genus Juncus; species Juncus effusus. The sequence continues at coordinate 7,464,516 of CM050902.1, forward strand.
TTCGGTATTTATTTGTCCGATATGTTGTATCGAAGGAAACCACATCACCAAAATATTGGTATGACATTCGCGCTCGTGCTTCAACCCAGAAAAAATTAATTGCCCTCCCACTTGCATCACATTGAATCGCGTAAAAAAATTGAGGATTTTGCGCTTGCCTTTGCCTGAAATATGTCATCACACCTTGTGTATCTCCACCATCTATATTTCTAGATCTTAACATATAGTTATAAATATCTCTACTATCATATCTTATGGTTGCACCGCCAAAAATTTCTGGAATTTTAGAAAGCACCATATTATGGAAATGAAATGATGTGGCTAAATTCTTAACTGCACTTGGCAATGTCCGATTCGATTTCAATCTTATCCTCTTACACGGACTCACTAATTTGTGGTTGTGGCTATCATCGAAATTGATAATCGCCCACACGCCATTGAAATTATCGAACTTGATGCGCATGAAAGCATCACAATCACATCGG
>CM050902.1:7470000-7640000 GCA_027726005.1 Juncus effusus
AAAAAAAGCAGAGGATACGACACGTTATATATATATATATATATATATATATATATATATATATATATATATATATATATATATATATATATATATATATATATATATATATATATTATTTTTATAAATAAAATATATTATTTAATTATTGTATATATTATTTATGTCAATTTTATTTTATTTTAAAGGATAATACATAATATTTTTACCTTATGATTAGAAAATTATACGTTATATTTTATAATTAATACAATATAGATATAACATTTGAAGTTGCACTTTTATACGTGCATGCAAGATATTTGAAGTTTTACATGTTTGTGTATGAAAACTTGACACTAAATAATCAAAATTCACTTTAAATGTGCAGTCCCACAATTACTGGAATAGAAAAGTGAGATGAACTAGTCTCTAAAATAAGAGGATGATGAAATAGTGCAATAATTGCGCTAACAAGCCCAATATACGTGTCTGAGAAGTGTCCCGACAATTTTTAATAATAAAATATTTGACACGTCACGTGGTGTGTCGGACACGTGTCCGAGGAGCGTCATGTCTGACACAGTGTCCGACACGAACACGGCCGGGTTATTGAAGTGTCCGCGCAACATAGCTTTTAACCAAATGCTGATAAGATTTTGGAAGTTAATTCATGTCTGAAATTTATAAATTCTAGATTTAACTAACGATAAATGCATCAAATTAATTCAAAATAATCAATAACCAAAATATCAGAACTACAACTAATAAAAAGTTCAAATTAACCTACTAATAATTCTCAATCTACATTACAGGATCAGCAACTTTTGCCTTCATATCCCGAAAATATCAAAACTATGACTAATAAAAAGTTCAAATTAACCCACTGAAAATTCTTGATCTACATTTCAGGATCAACAACTTGATTTGCCTTCTTATTTTCAGCCAAAAATATCAGAACTACAACTAATAAAAAGTTCAAATTAACCCACTAAAAATTCTTGATATACATTTCAGGATCCACAACATGATTTTCCTTCATATTTTCCACCAAAATATCATAACTACAACTAATAAAAAGTTCAGATTAACAAACTAATAATTCTCAATCCACAATTCAGGATCCACAACTCGATTTGCCTTCATATTTTCAGCCAAAATATCATAACTACAACTAATAAATAAAAATTCAAATTAACCCACTAAAAACTCTCGAACTACATTTCAGTACCCACAATTTGATTCGCCTTCATATTTTCCGCCATAGCCTTAGATTTATAATACAGCGAATTAAGCATCCCTTCTCTCTTAGAAAATGTGGCCATTAAACACCTAATATCATCTCTCAAATCACTCAATTTCACTCTCTCCTCTTTCAGCTCCTTAACCACCCCCAATTTCTCACTCTTCAATTGATCTATCTCAATTTCAGATTTCGTAAGGGCGTCAATCAAAGATTCCTTCTCTTTACTCAACATATTATTCTCCTGCTCGAGCTTGTTATATCGCTCTTTTAGGGTTTCAAGCCGTTCTCTCTCTTCAAAGGAGGACACCTCTTGCTGACGTGGCATCATGACAGGTGTCATTTGGAGCGCATCGAGATCTGTGAAACATCCTTTGTTAAGACGAGTCCACATGTCCTCATTTGCCATGTCAGCAAAATTAACTGGCATTGGGCTCGAGTAAATTTCTTCTTTTATGTAGTTTGAGCGTTTTGCAATGAAGCCCTTAATGGGCGGCTGTTTGAAATTCGGAGTTTTTAAGGCGTCAAATTGCAAAACGTCTGATTTGTCTGGCGTTGCCTACAAATGGATGTGAAAGAGTAGAACATGCAAGTTAAAACAAAATTGTCTTATATTTGAATATTGAGGCGTGTAAAATGTATTTTAATCTTCTTTTAGGCATGTGATATATTGTAAACTAAGGCTTTATTGAGGCCAACTTCAGTTAAAAGGAGAAGTTCTAACAGTTAGTAAATCAAATTTTAGGGCTAATTGAGACAGAATAATTAAAATTAAGTAGATGATTAAGTATAAGTTTGCCATTTTGAACTTGCAGTTTGCAAGTATAAACCTGATATTTTGAGTTCTAGAAGTGTATATATGAAATAATGATTTTAAAAAGAGTATATAAGAAAAGTAATTAAAATTTAAAAGAGCAAATCTAATTACCTTAGCTGAATCACTAAACTGGTATTTTGAAAGAGAGCTGTTTGTGAGATTTTCTACTTTCTTTTCTCGCTCAGAAAGACGGCGCTCTAATTCCTCTCTTATTCTTCTCTCTTCCTCCAATTCAGTTGCAAGCCTTTCTCTCTCCAGTTCAGACTATAAAAAGAATTAAAAGATATTACCAAATAAATTTAACTTCTATTAAAAAAAGTTCTATTTAGGATTAACTTTTATTTAAAAAAAAGATTACTAGATAAAATTAACTTTTTCTATTTAAACACGATTAAATTTATTTAAAATTACCAAATAAAATTGAATTCTATTTAAAGGTGAAAATTCGTAATGACACTAGACAATACATCATTTCTAGTGTCCTATTTAAAGAAAATTTGTGTAATAATACCAATTGGTACATAGATATAAAATCAAATCAAATCAAATCAAACCTTGTGCATGTCATTTCTTTGTTTTAGGATCATTTGCTCTAAAACTTCAGAATGAGAGCCCTGTTATAAAAGACAATTAATTAATTATTTAAATGTAAAACACAAATTGAAACTGAACGTTAAAAGCAATAATTACAAAAAAATAAAAAAAAATTATAAATAAGAAGCAGACCTGGAGTTTTCTTCTGAGCTCTTCTATCTCTAGCTTTTGTCTTTTCAATAGCGCACCGTCTGTTAGTATCTAATTAGTTCACAAAAAGATAAACTAATTAATTAACAAATTATGCCAAACTCTCAATTCAACTTAACACAATTTTTGACTTAAAAATGAAAATTTTAAAATTTTAGCACTAAAAATAAACAAGCAGAATACCTCATTAACTTTTACACAATTTGTTATTCGCTTAGCTCTGCTCGCAAACTGAAGAGTGCCTCTAGTTTCCTCTATGTGCATCTATTATTAATAAATAATATTACATTAATTATTAAAAACCAAAAAATATTTAACTTTTATATAAATAAATAAATAAATAATATCAATACCTCTTCAGGTGCAACAGTACATATAATTGAAGTTTTCGCATTTCCACCAAGAGCTGGCTCAAGTATGCGTGTTAGCTTACTATCACGATACGGTATGTGACTCCTACAAAAAAAATCCAATTAAATCAATTAAATAAATAAAGAAAAACTAAACTAGATCTGAAACGATATATTGATAAAAAAAACAAATGATTTGCTCAAATGAGAATATGGTAACCCTTACTTTGAGCTTTCGGATAATTTGTTAATCACATTGCCTAAAGCAGTCAAGCTCTTATTTATGTATTTTCCTTCTTTCAGACGCATTCCTTCTGCTCCCGTTTTTGAAATTCTTTCTGAACCGGCCAAATCCACTAAGTTCTACACAAAAAAAGATAATAGATATAATAATATTATTAATATTAAAAAAATATATATAATAATATAATAATAATAGGAATTGAGTAAAAGGTTAATGAGACACGGATTAATATATACCAAAACTGAGACACGGATTGCATCCTCAGAAGAAATTGCTTCCTTTGCGCTGCTTTCAATTACCTAAATAAGAGAAAAATAGAAAAAAAAAAGTGTAATATATTAACCTGTTTAAAATGAAACCAAAATACAAATTAGAATTTATGATTCGTACCATCCTAAATATAGTGTGAGATCGGCTGCTTCTTGAATTCATGTTTGTTTCTCCAAAGTGCCTATTCGCTGCAAAATTTACAAATATTAGTAGAAAATTATAAATATACAAAAAATAAAAAGAAAAGAAAATATTTTATTAAATAGAATTACCTTCTCCAAGCCTAAGTAGCTCAAGCACTTGTTCAGAATCATTCACAATCTCTTCCCGAAGCCCAGACACATATACACCACGCTATTATTCAAACAAAAATAGCCAATAATTAAATATTATAAAATTCATAATTATCTCTTAAAAGGTGCTTTTTTTGCTTATTAATAGGTCATAAAAGGGCAGATATGGCATAAATACTAAATAGGTCATTGTCACACAAGGAAAATAATATGAAAAAGAATGATATAGGTATAACGTAAAAATAGAATAATACATCTAAGTTCTCATGGATGGGCAATTTTTGATTCTCAAGCTTCAAAAGATCATTTATCTCTTCATTGTAGATTTCCATGTAGGAAACCCTAATTAAGAACTCCCGTTCCATCGTCTACAAATCATTTAAAAAACATTGTTAATTCACAAATAATAACAATATAATATCAAATGAGTTTCAGTTTTCCGAGCTTATTTATGTTTTCAAAGATAATATTATTATCCCAAATTCTAACAGTGACTTAATTATGCTTGCATGATATACATAATACATGGCATATATTTGTCATAACAATATAAAATAACATATAAGTTTTTCTTTTTATACATAATACATGGATAAAAGATTTATAAAAGAATACATGAATATATACAGTTTTTCTTTTTTTATTTGTGATTTGATTGAATAGTACCGTATGAACAGTGTCAAAAATATCTTTAATGGCGAGAGGAATTATTCCTGGATCCTTTTCTGAGCCATTCATTGTGTATGTCTTTCCACTGCTTGTTTGTCCATACGCAAATGCAGTGCCTAAAAACAATTATCATAAACAGTGAGTTCATTTATATAAATATTCCTTCATATGAAAAAAAAAAATGATTATTTCAATATTCTTTAGAATCAATTATTGCATACATTAGAGATATCCAACTCAGATCTAAATTGTTGCTTCAATTGGTGTAAGGAAATTATAATTTATAAGAAAGAGTAAAAAAATTGAAAAAGGAGTAAAACAAAAATTACCATTAAATCCATTGATGGCAGCTTGAATAATGGATTTTACATTCAAATCATATACCATTGTGTTTGTAGTTCCATCATCCAACACATGATCTGAACAACAAGAGAAAAAAATGTTTATTCACCAAAAATAGAGAGAAAATAATACCAATACAAATTTGAGCAAAAATGATAATTGCAATTTCACCGAAGACTCTAAATTCAAAAAAATATTCACCAAAAATTCTAATTGTGCAGTGGCTTGACTGAAATATTTAATAGATTGGACAAAAATGCAACTCATGAATTTAATTGACCCAATTTTTCCTGAGAAAAACTGAGCAAAAATCTCAGTGTTATTTTCACCAATTTTCTATAAATTTCGCTACAATTTCCTAAACTGTCCCTGTTATTTCCTAAGGTACTTACAAAATTGCATTGCTATTTTTTCCTGAGAAATTATAAGATTGCATTAGTCAAAACTTCCTTTTTATTTCCTGTCCTACAAAAAATCAAACCTGCTCTACTCATCCAAACAAGCCCTAATTCTTGAATCCCTCAACGATTCCTAACCCTAAGCGTTCTAAAACTAAGAAAACAAAGATCAATAAACTGTAATAGAAACAATCAGTACCAAAGGAGAAGGTTGAGCCAGGAACCGGAGTCGCGAGATGGAAGAGAGAGATGGCGTTGTCCTGGATCTGCCATTGACGAGTGGAATTTGATTCCGAACTGGAGGCGTGAGGTCGGAACCGTACTACCACTGAGATCTTCTCCATCGATTTCCCTCTCGGAATTGAAAATGGAGACGAACGCGAGAGAGAGAGAGAGAGAGAGAGGCGGGATTTTGAATTTTGAGTTGTGATAGGGTATTCTGTTCTGATTTGGATCTGTTTCAAACTTATTTTATTTCCGTTTCGTTCGAGAAGGAAGACAGATAATGAATAAGATGAAACGGAGAGATTTCGGTCCAGCCCGGCCCACCAATAACTAGAAGAAACCACTCACACACAGGAAAATCCATAGGAACATTATAACTACGAAAAATAAATGGCGACCCGAATTATGCCCCTACCCAATCGATGCGCTGGATACATATGGGCAGCCACATCACCTAAATATGCCACATCAGATCGGGGTGTTTTTTTTTTCCATGATAGCGACATGGGTAGCCAATCTTATCGGGCAATGGGAAGTTTCATTTACCATGATGACTACTTAGTGTCGTTCTGGCTTCATGGCAGATATCGATGGCATGGGTGTGTTTAAATGCTACTTGACAGGTATGCAAAATCCAGAGCCTCTGTTATCCCATATACCAAGGGGATCCTTCTTCATCCATTCATAACATATACATCCCCTCTTTCATTTCAATTTCTGTCCTCTTCCATGTGAAGCGGGAAATTTTGGATATCTCTTTCCAGTTCTCCCAGCTTCTAGTTGGGTACTAAGTTGCCTATCCCAATGCCATGATTGCTCAGTAGTTAGGATTTGACTGATTGTGCTAGATTTGTCGCGGGCCCTATGGAAGAGGCTCGGATATTCATTTGCTAAAGTTTTTTCGTGTAGCCAATTGTCCTTCCAGAAACTGGTGGACTGACCATTCCCTATTTTGACCGACGTATGGTAATTGAATAGCGGCAATATTTTGGTTAAGTCTTTTATGAAGGAACTGCTCTGTTTGTTTTGCCACATTCTTTCTACCGTGCTGGGAATCCTCTTTTCTTCATGATGTCATAAAGGAACTGCCACTTGATTGTGTCAAATGCTTTGGCGAAATCCACTTTATATAAGACCGCAAGCATTTTGGTCTTGTCTAAATAGTTTATAGTTTCCCTGGCTGCAAAAAAGGACTCGATAATTTGCCTATGTTTTATGAAAGCGGTTTGGTTTTCTGAGATGAGTTGTGGCATCTTAGATTGTAATCGCGTGGCCAAAATCTTGGAAATGAGTTTGATGGGCCCATCGATAACGCTAATTGGCCTAGAGGCTCTTATTCCTGTTGCGTTCTTTTTCTTTGGAATGAGTGATATCTGGGTCTTGTTGCTGCGGGACAAGTCTACTGAATTATTCCCAAGTTCTTTGCATAGCCAGAGTAGATCTTATTTGACTGTCTCCCAATTCATCTGAAAAAATTCTATTGAGAATCCGTCGGGAACTAAGGCTTTGCCTTTTGCTAGGTCAAAAAGTGACATTTTAACTTCTTCAGGAGATATATCTCCTGCCAGTTCATGCATGTTGTCAATTGCAGGGATTGTGCTATAGAATTGTTGTGGGGTGCAGACTTAGTGGTGGAGCGCGACCCAGTGAGGACTTGTAAAAGTCCTGAAATGCATTTGCAATTTGGGTTTGATAAGTGCAGTCCTGTCCATTGATTTCTATGGAGGTTATTTCTTTTATTTGCCTGTTAGCAGATGCCTTTTGAGTGGAAATAATTTGTGTTTTTGTCTCCTTCCCTAATCCATTTGCAACTGGCTCTTTGCTGCCATTTGGTTTCTTCTGCATTTGCCTGCTCACTTATTTTTACTCTGAGGGCGATCCTGAGTTTTTTCTCTTTAGGAGAGAGGGTCTTGTGCTCTTCTTCTTTGTCCAATATATCGATTACAATCTTTGTCAGTGTGCTTTGTTTTTTTAAGGTGCAAAAATTTTCCTGTGCCTAAGGCTTGAGAGCTTTCCTCACTTTATTGAGCTTATGTGCAATGTTGAGGGTAGCATTGCATGACAGCCTATTAGAACCCTAAGTATGCTTAATGATTTCATTAGTCTCTTCGTATTTTAGCTAGGATAATTCCATCTGGAATATGTGTCTAGGTCGTCTAGCTGGTGCAAAGAAGGAGAGCTGCAGTGGTGCATGGTCAAAGATGGTCGCTGTCTGTGCCACTAGTTGGGCTATGTGATTGAAATCATTCCAATGATGTGACAAGAGACATATATCTAACTTTCTAAAAATGGCGATGGCCACTTGCTAGACCATGTCAAAGTACATCTATTATCCTTTCAGTAAACATGTGGATAGACTCCACTATGTAATTTTGCCCTCTAGATTCTGTACGGTTTCTTATCATGTTAAAGTCCCCTACTATAATTCATGGAAGGTCGTTGAGTTCTCTTATGTAACTCAGTTCATTAAGGAATGTTTCCTTAAGGTTTGCAGAACGGGTCCATAAATATTTGAGATCATGAAAGTTAGCTTATTTTTATAAGAAAGAATGCACGTGATCAAGTACTCCAAGATGTGAGAAGATGTGCATGTGTAGTCATTTGACCATGCAATCATGAGACCACCTGTGCTATTGTTGGCCTGTTTGCATATGGCATTTCTTAAGTGAGGTGGGCAAACATGTGTGTGCGTAAAAGGTGTTATATTATTCCATTTTGTTTCTTGGAGGCATACAATGGAACATTTGATGCCACGTAGCAAATTGTTAATCACATACCATTTAAAACTAAAGAATATACCATTCCAAAAAACGATAGAAATAGGCATAATATTCATTACAAAACATAGTTGCTAAAATAATAAAAGTACAACAAAACATCATAAATAACTAAATTAAACTACTAAATAGTAGCATACTTAATTGAAATTAAGCAGCTTGCTTGGACCAGGCTGCATTCCCTCCGGCCTTTCCGTCATGATTGGGCCGACAGTTTCTTGGTTTTGGATGGTTTTAAGTTTGTTATTGAGAATAATAACTTTACCATAAGTAAAGAAAACATTTTCTATGCGAATGATCAATTAGACAATGGTCTTTATGTTTTAAAACTTGATCATGAACATTACAAGTCTATCTATAGCATTAATACAAAGAGATTTAAATCTAATGATTTGAATCCGACATATTTCTGGCATTGTCGTTTAGGACACATAAATAAGAAACGCATTTCTAAACTCCACCAAAATGGACTTTTAGACTCATTTGATTTAGAATCATTTGAGACGTGCGAATCTTGTTTATTAGGTAAGATGACAAAGGCACCTTTCACAAAGAGAGGTGAGAGGGCAAGTGAGTTATTGGATCTCATACATACAGATGTATGCGGACCAATGAGCACACCAGCTAGAGGTGGTTTTCGATACTTCATTACTTTTACTGATGACTTAAGTAGATATGGATATGTTTACTTAATGAAACATAAATCCGAATCTTTTGAATTGTTCAAAATTTTCAAGAGTGAAGTAGAAAACCAGTTTTGGTAAGAAAATAAAGCACTTCGATCAGATCGAGGTGGCGAATATTTAAGCCCAGAGTTTGACGATCATCTTAAAGATTGTGGAATAGTTTCATAACTAACTCCTCCTGGAACACCTCAATGGAATGGTGTCTCGGAAAGGAGAAACCGAACTTTATTAGATATGGTTTGGTCTATGATGAGTCAAACAGATCTTCCGATATCCTTTTGGGGTTATGCCATTGAGACTGTCGTGTTCATACTAAACAGAATTCCAACAAAAGCTGTTCAAAAGACTCCATATGAGATATGAACTGGGAGAAGTCCCACATTGTCTTTTCTAAAGATTTGGGGTTGTGAAGCTTATGTGAAGCGTCAAATTTCTGACAAGTTAACACCGAAATCTGATAAATGCTTATTTGTGGGATATCCTAAAGAAACTAAAGGATATTACTTTTACAACCCATCCGAGAACAAAGTGTTTGTTGCTCGAAATGGTATCTTTTTGGAAAGAGAATTTATTTCTAAAGGAACTAGTGGGAATAAAGTACACCTTGAAGAAATTCAAGATCCACTAATTAGCAATGAACAGCCATTGGAAGATCCACTAGTCTCTTCAAGAGTTGACGAGTCTGGTCTTGAAACACAAGATGCTCCTCGTAGATCTGGTAGAGTTCGTCATGAGCCCGAAAGATATGGATTTCTCGTGACTGATGATAAAAATGTGGCGCTCATAGATGATGAGCCCACATCTTACCAAGAAGCTATGAAGGATCCTGATTCTCATAGATGGTTAGAAGCCATGAAAACTGAGATGCAGTCCATGTACGATAATCAAGTTTGGAACTTAATTGATTCACCTGAAGGTTCTAAGACCATTAGGTGTAAATGGGTTTTCAAAAGGAAAACTGACATGGACGGAAATGTGCATACCTATAAAGCGAGACTTGTTGCGAAAGGTTTCCGACAAACTCATGGTATAGACTATGACGAAACTTTCTCACCAGTTGTCATGCTTAAATCGATTAGAATTCTGCTTGCCATAGCTGCATATTATGACTATGAGATATGACAAATGGATGTCAAAACAACTTTTCTTAATGAAAATTTACTCGAGGATGTTTATATGACACAACCCGAGGGATTTGTTGATCCTAAGAATTCTGGTAAGGTTTGCAAATTGCAGCGATCCATTTACGGATTAAAGCAAGCATCTCGGAGTTGGAATCTTCGTTTTGATGAAGTAATCAAACGTTTTGATTTTATCAAAAATGAAGATGAACCTTGTGTTTACAAGAGAGTTAGTGGGAGCACAATAGTTTTTCTAGTACTTTATGTAGATGATATATTACTCATTGGAAATGACGTTCCGACTTTAACAAATGTTAAGACATTTTTAGGAAAGTCTTTTGCAATGAAGGACCTAGGAGATGCCGCTTATATACTCGGCATTAAGATCTATAGAGGTAGATCTAAAAGGCTCATAGGTCTAAGTCAAAGTATCTATATTGAAAAAGTGTTGACACGATTTCGAATGGAAGATTCGAAAAGAGGTTTCATACCAATGTCACATGGCATAAAATTGAGTAAGACTCAAAGTCCTGCTAATCAGGAAGAACGAAATCGCATGAATAAAATTCCGTATGCTTCGGCTATTGGATCTATCAACTCCGATGCTTATCAAACTCTGCGAACGTTATTCTCTCTGTCGCTAATGCCCATACTCGAACTTGGTCGCTCTGATGCCACTTTTTGGATTTTTGATACGATGCGATATTCTCAAAATATTTTTATTACACAAAAACTTTATTACAAAAGGATTATATAACTCAAACTCTTTACTCTTTCTTTTTGTATTTCTTTCTTTCTAACCCTTACTATCTCTCTCTCTATCTTACTCTCACTTTCTCTTTCTATGTTACATACAAAATACAACCTAATACCTATATTTATACTAAATATAAGCACATACATGAAACATCTAGAAATTAATCTAGTCAAACATCTTCACATGATCATTAACTTCCATATTTATCTAAATTTGACTAAAGAAAAAAATCTATGATCATTAATTTCATACTTATCTTATTTTGACTAAAGAAGATCAAGAAAATTCCATAATCTTCATCTTTAGATAAATTACTAGACCCTAACAATGGGTTGTGAATCATTACATTTCAAAGAAAAAATACGAATGATGTTTATAGTATTTGATTTAGATTTATGTTTTGGCTATTTATACTTTGTGCTGGTTGAAGATGCTCTCATGGCATTATGGATTATTTATTCGTCATTATTTTATGGTGTGAGAACTTTTGTAGTCGACATTATATGTATGATTGTTCCAAGTTCCAAATAATAGATGCGCAAACTGGAAGAACTTAGTATATATGGACGTGCTAATTCTTTCGCGTTATGAGTAGAGGTGGCAAATCGGCGGATTGGGTCGGGTCATTCGGGTTTCGGGTCATTCGGGTCTCGGGTTGTTCAGGTCTCGGGTCGTTTGGGTCTCGGTCTTTCGGGTCTCGGATCGGGCGGGTTCGGGTTATAGGTCAATCGGCTTATGGGTCATTCGGGTTTGAGTTTCGGGTAATTCGGGTCTGAGTTTCGGGTAATTCGGATCTATCCTCAATTTGGTTAAAGGTCATTCAGTTCTAAGTTTTGAATATTTAGGGTTGGTATTTCTGATTGCTCTGGCTGTATTATGAATCATTGAAGTATTTTAGGTCAATAAAAATTATTATTACGAGTCAATCAGATCCTTACATCTGATTAGTCAACTTTGATTTTTACTTTTGAATCATTTTGGATTGTCTGTCATGCTAACTAGTTAGTCATCATTAGTCTTGATCTTATCAAGTATGAGTTTATAAATAATTTTAAACTATATTTAAGTGTTAGAAAATAATATTATACATGAATATTATATTACTCTCTAAAATAGTGTAATGGTATTATAAAAAACATAATAAGATACTATAAAATAGTATATAATATTAGTATGTAGTAATGAAATCAACAGTTACATGACCATTCATTCAGTACATTCAATTTCAAGTCATTCAGCTTCGGGTAATCGGGCGGGTCATTCGGGTTCGGGTCATTTGAGTCTCGGGTCATTCGGATTTCGGGTCGTTCGGGTCTCGGATATTTTGAGTTTCAGGTCGTTCGGGTCTTGGGTCATTCGGGTTTCGGGTCATCTGGGTTCGGGTTGAGTTGGATTTTGGATCGTTGACTTGTCAATATTTTCGGGTCGGGTCGAATTTAGATTCGGGTTGGACGGGCGGATTTTTCAGGTCGAGTCAGATTTTACCACCTCTAGTTATGAGTCAATGGAGGAATGTGACCACTTGATTGATCTTGCGAAGCTACATATGAAGTGGCCTTTATATTCTATGCACATCCCTGCAAAAGTGAGCACAAAGTATATTATATTCTTTTTCATTTAATATTTTTTGTCATCTATAACCTCATATATAGTATGTAATTTTAGATGAATATTTTTTTTCTTGCCAGATTCAGAAGAAGCAACCTAGACAGTCATAAAGTCATGTTGTATCAAGAAAAGAATTGTGAATATTGCCTGCATATTTCGTACCAAGAAATGTATTGAAAATCTTAGCTCATAATGTTAGGTCAGTCCCTGTAGGTATGATTTACATAAATTAGCTTAGTGCCTAATTTGTTGTATCCGTTAATTATATTAAATATGATAATTAATTTTGGTCATCTTAGGATTTTCCTTCATTTCATTTAAAATCCTATTGCAGGTTGTTGAAATGATTGGAGATTTTAAAAAGACTACCAATCTGTAGAGAAGGAAGGATTAAGAGATTTCAAAAAATTACCATACTGTAGACAATGATGATAATTATCACATATGCGCTTTGACTAATTATTTTTGTACGTAATGATGTTACTTTTTATTAAATTTTATCGTAAATATAATTATTGCTTATGTTATAAAATCTCGCGCAACACGCGAAACATCTTCTAGTTATGTTTCAAGTTTTTCTCCATTTAAGAAATAAATATTTCGAAGAGCAGCGAGGGTATGCTATAGTTAACAATATCTACAAGGAAGTTCAACTTGAATGTTACTTTGACACATGTCTCTGCTGAAAAAAGAATAAATGAAACAAGAATTAAACATTTATACAAACAATTGCATAGTCCTGGTCTTAAAGCTGGCGCAGGAATCAAGTGACACGAGTTCAATCCCGTCCGAGAGCAGTTTAATTTTGGAGAAATTAAAATGTAGGTTTATATTAATGTTTTGTTTGAGATATTTCAATATAATTTTAACTTCCACTATTTTACTAAATCAATAACCGTCAAACATATTGATTCGAAAATTTTCAACTTGAAATTTCAGCTAAGACCCATATTTCATTAAGTTCCAAGTGAGCTCTGGCTCATCGTCTATAACATAACTATTTAGGTAGGAACACTTCCAATTATATCTCATATAACTCTTAATTACTTCATAGGATGAGCATCATATGCCCGGTGTATACATCATATCGTATGTCCTAAGCCCAAGTCCGACTTGATAGCTCAGTTAAGTCTAACCTTGTCTAAATATCGGGAATCACCATTTACCGCTTCTTATCCTCCTAAGATTATGTTAACTCACTATGCTTTGGCATACCCAAGTTTTGCATGATCAAAGTATTGATAAGTATAGATACCTGCAAAACCTTTCCATGACTCAATATTATGAGCGATTGTTATGTTTTTGTTGTTTTATTTTATTATGTATTTCATCACATGCACATATAAAATATATAAAATAAGTATGATATGATATAGAATGACCTTGATGATCATAATGAGCCAATATAATCATTTCCTAAGATACATTCAATCATAATGAACTGATGAACTCCTTCATCTCCATGATGTGTGTGTGGTGGATGACGAACTCCTTCATCTCCATGATGTATGTAAGGTGGATGGTGAACTCTTTCATCTTCATAATATATGTGTAGCGGATGATGAACTCCTTCATCATGTATTATTGTCATGGTAGTTGCAATATATATACATTATATAAAATGAACGGAACCATGCACGTCATAATTAACCAAAAAATAAATTATATCAGATCATAGACATAGAGATGTCAAGTTTGGAATATAGGTATGTGTTAGAGATCACGTACTGGACTGACCACACTATGAGAATATGCATGGTATATGTCATTACTGATTCTCATATAAATAGTGTATCTGTTCCTATGACATGAGATCATCATGCATTCATGTATGTGGAACTGCATACTTTAATATGATCATATGTCATCCTTAACCGGATGATCATTAGGGTCATCATTAGGTTTGTACTGAATCATGACGAGGCATGTGAGTAACCAAGATGAGATTTGTTCCCCTCGTCACAAGGGAGATATCTTTGGGGCTCCTAATGAACTACGACTGAAGTAAATGCATGGTCATGCTGAAAATGGATTAACAAAGAGTTGTTAATATCATTTTGAATTTATTCAGTCGAATTCTCGATCAGGAAAGAAACATTGATAAAACTCAAGGATGACATATTTCCATGCCTTGTGACCAAGACATATATCGTAGAACAAAAGGTATAAGTAAATATCTATTCAGATATGTAAATGATCGATGAGCATTTCATTTAACATGGGTAGTCATGACGCGAGTCTAGAGGTCACTCATGACTTATGATCTTTAGAAGATCATTGTCAGCATTATATGTAACCCAAATGGTCACACAGTGAACTCCATTCATTCTGGAAGAAAATACCTCAAAAATAATTATACATGTGATGTATAAATTGGTGAAAGAACGGATCAAACATTGGATGTTTAATTGTGCAAATTCTGCACAAGGTCCGGGTCTGTTCGAACAGACCATTATGGTAACTGTTTATCAGCTTGGCGGCGACATTTCTAGAACATGAAACTATGTTCCATTCGAACGGAACCCTGACGGCAACTAGGGTTTCACTTATGGAAACTGACCAATCTTTCGCCTCTCTCTCTAGCATAAATAGAGGGGCAACCCCCCTCTATTAGATACACAATAAAAGTCCTAGAGGCAGCCGTAATACTGAAAGAGATAGAGATTTTATGAGGGTATTTTCGGAAAGTATTCTCGGATTCTTCTAGTAGAGTCCGGTTATTCCGTCTATCTGAAGTTCGCGTGGATACGAGTAGAGGTCTTCTACCTTTAAAACTTGCGAGCGATCATTCTTCAACCCTAGGAGAAGCAAGGAGGTTCATGGAGTCGAGCTTTAGAAGAGGAAGGAGAATGTTGCAAGACGGAAGTTCATTTCAGACCTATATCAGCTTCTCTCTCCAGGATTATTGTTACCCGAAATATAATTTTAAATATGTATCTTTATCTGTTGTGTGAATCAAACTTTGTATTTATTTAGAGATATTTAATAAAATATGTATTGGTTATTTTATTCTTTTGATTTAATAAACCTTGAATATGTTATTCAGATTTGTATCATCAGAATATGTGCTTCTGATAGTAAAACTACATAGTAGTATGAAAAACATATTCTAAACCATCTCTGATCATTTATAGGATATTTGTTGAGACAAATATACTTGCGGAATTATATACAATATACTTATTTAAGTATGCAAGCTATAAATGTACATCAGTATGTTAGTTGATTGATGGTCATGTTTTACTGATCATGAGTAAGTGTTACTAAATCATTAACATAGATATATGTTGGAGAACATATATTGGATTGACCCACCGGGAGAATACCACATGGTTCGTGTCATTGGTATGTCTCATCAATAGTATTATTATCCTTAGACTTGAAATTATCTCGGTTTCCTACATATGAAATTATGTACTTTAACATAATCTAACGTTACCTTTAACCGGGTAACCATAAGGGTTCATGCGGAGGAATGAGATAGATCAAGATATGATTTGTTCCTCTCGTAAATGAGAGAGATATCTTAAGGTCTCTTGATGAGTTTGATTGAAGAAAATGCACCGTGCTCGAATGAATTAATAAGGCTTTATTAATGTCATTCATGGTTCGATCAAATTCGGGATCAAGAAATGTTATCGTACTACATGAGGTTGACACAATCCATGCCTTATGGTTGATATAGATATCGTATAACAAAGGGATACAATACAAAGACAACACATAGGTTTGGATCAAATCATCGATATTTACTTAAATTGGGTAGTCATGATGGCTTGCTAGAGTCTGCTCATAATTTATAATCAGTTGTGATTATTGCAAATATTAAGTAAACCTATAGGGTCACATACAAAGAAGAACCGTTGAAATATACACAAAAAATCATAACTTATGTGATAAGTTATATAAAAGGTTATATAGTTATTACCACATATAATCCTACATCTTATATGATAAGATGTGTTACACATATGGTCACATAGTAACTAAGTATATAGGATTAAATGAACAAAGGCTCCTCTTTGAAAATGTGGAATATATATACCCAAAAGTCTTTCAGATTTTAGTCTATATGCCATTTATAATTCTCATTCCATTTTGTTAGACAAAAAAGAGAGAAAGAAAAAAGAGAGAAAATTTCGAATTTCTCTTTGGAATTTTCTGTGATTCAAAACGTGAAGAACGGAGACTAGCATATCCTTTCTTCATCCGTTTAAAGGGGTTGTTTCATGTGGATACCGATAGAGGACGAAACGATTCATGGCATCTTATTGATTCGGTTGAATTTGTGAAAGTCATTTTGGAGAATCGATTTGATTGAGAATCGAATTGGTTGTGAGTCGTTTCAGTTGAAGAAGCGATTGGAGGCGATTTTAAACGAACGCGTATATGTGGTGGAAATCGGTAATCGTTACCGGTTTGTGCAAAAGGAGAAGAAAGGCTCTACCGCTTCAAGTTCGAGATCGGATCAATTCTCGATCCGATAGGTATGAACTTTAAGTTCTTATTTTTCTTTGACTTAATCGTATTTTACTGATCTATTTCTCTTGATTTTTCTTGAATTTCTTGAATTCTTGAATGTCTTGAATCTTGAATCCACTTCCGCTGCGTCAACAACGCTCAAGAAAACCCAATACGATGATCCTAGGACGGTTTGAATCTGTATGTTCTGTTGCACATGCATCGTACATGGATACGAATTCCCCAATAGTAGCATGTTTAGCCTATAATTAGAGCTAACAAAAAAGCTTGTAGCTCGATCGTTAGTTTGTGTTCGGCTCGATCTCGATTAAAAATAGTGTTAGGTTTCGCACGTTCATAACACAGCGAAATAACAAAAATTCATGTCCGAAACTCAAAAGAAGGATCTGTATGTTACAATTAAATCAAAGGGATCCATGAATTACTGGTATCCACACGAAAAACCCCTTCGAATGGATAAAAAACGATAAATGCTAGTATCCGTTATTCACTTTCTTCTCTCATAGAAAATTCAAGAGATAATTCCAGACTCTCCTTTTTTCTCTATATTTTTTGTCACACAAAAGTGGAATAATAATAATGAAGTGTCTAATCAAAATTTGGGGCTCTCTTGTGTTTATATAGTCTCATTCCTCCAAAGGTTATCATCAGGTATAATATTATATATGCATAGTAATTAGGTAACCATATATGTAACACACATTATCATATAAGATGCAAGATTATATGTGGCATTTGACTATATATTTTCTCATACAACTTATCACATAAGTTATGATTTTCTGTGTACATTTCAATAGTTGTTCTTTGTGTGTGACCCTG
The DNA here is from genome assembly GCA_027726005.1 of Juncus effusus. Lineage (NCBI taxonomy): Eukaryota > Viridiplantae > Streptophyta > Magnoliopsida > Poales > Juncaceae > Juncus > Juncus effusus. The sequence goes on from CM050902.1 coordinate 7,487,828, forward strand.
TAGGTTTACTTAATGTTGGTAATAGTCACAATAGACTATAAATCATGAACGGCCTCTAGCAAGACATCATGATTACCCAAATTAAGCAAGTACCGACGATTTGATCAAACCTAATTTATATTCACGTATTGTATCCCTTTGTTGCATGATATCTATATCGATCATAAGGCATGATACATGTCAACTTATATTGGTCGATTAACATTTCTTGACACCGAATTTGATTGAACATGAAACGACATAATAACTCCTTATTAATTCACTCAAGCACGGTCATGCATTTCTTCAATCAAATTCATCAAGAGGCCTAAAGATATCTCTCTCATTGGATGGGAGGAACAAATTTTATTTTGATTGAACTCTTCTATCTGCATGATTCATTATATATACCTAATCATAATCTTTATGACCACTCGGTTAAAGGCGATGTTAGATTATGTTAAAGTATAAAAATTCTTACGTAGAAAACTGAGAAAATCTCAAGTCAAAGGACTACAAATGCTTTCTTTTATTGAGAATAACTAATGATACGAACTATGTAGTATTCTCACGGTTGGTCAATCCAGTATAGGACTCCACCATATACTTCCGTTAATGACTTAATAACTCCTATTAATGATCAGTAAAACATGATCATTATTAGTCAACTAACATACTGATATACATTCATACCTTATCTGAAAAGTATGTTTGCCTCGCAAACATGCTATGAATGATCATGGACAATTTAAAATAGCATTCATCAGTGTTGCAAATAGCGATATGTTGCGGCACAATAGCGGAGCTATAGCGGTTCCGAGAAGCTAAACGCTACGACGCAGCGGTTTTGTTGTTGTTTATCATTTTTCAACGATTTAGCGGTGAAGCGGTCCGCAATAGAGTGTTACGTGTGTGTGTTGCGGTGTAGCGGTCCGCAATAGCGTTTTTTAATGGATATGTTGTATCTTAATATTTGAATATTAATCAAATTTTAATTTTGGACATGTAACTTTTGGCGAGGACATTTCAAACATTTGTTGTTAATATTTTTAATATTAATTATATTTTAGTGTTGCATATTTCTTCTTTTAGATTTTGTAATGCATATATTACATAATGTTATATAGGGAAACCATATTTACAAATATTATCCGCTACAAAAATATAGCTCCGCAACAGTACTATGCTATACGTTATTTGCTACATGAAAATCCTAAACGCAACACACCGCAAAACACAATTTGCAATATTGTTACTAACAAATAGTGTGTTCGAAAACAGCTCAAAATTGAATAGAGCCGAGCCAGCTCGAGTCTGAGCTGAGCTGAGCCGAGCTGAGCCGACTCAGCTCGAGTCAGCTCGTCCGAATCCGGCTCATGTCTCAATTATAATTCAAATCTATACCCGATAATGCAATAATCCAACCGAATATCCAATTTTACTCTATAAGACTATAACCTCGTCAACTATTATCTAGATCCAACTCTCATACCAAATTCCTAACCCTAACCTAAAGAAAAGCAAATTGCAATCCAGCAAGACTCCACGACCCACATCAGCCATATCGCTCTCCACGACGGCGGCCGGCTTCGCTCTCGTCAGCCAGCTGTTTCTCTTCCTCGTCCAGCCACCTCTCTTTCCTTCGTCCTATCGCTGGCCACACTCCATTGATTTGATAGTTGGATCGCTGGTCAAAGAGAAAGAGTCAAAGGGCATGCTACAAATTTCGATTGTAATCGAGCTGATCTGAACGAGCCGAGCTGGCTCGAGTAATATCGAGCCGAGTTTGAACCAACAAATGAGTTTGAAACTGAGTTTTAATTTGAGCCGAACTGGCACGAATTCGAATCGAGCCGAGCTCGAGCTTGGCTTAACTCGACTCGGCTCCTTAATAGCCCTACCTATAATTACTGATTAACAAATGATTTAATCATCCCTGTTATTAAACTCACGATCCCTAAATTTGCATGATAATAATTTTGCTATGATTTAAGAACTATAAGACTTGAAGTACAATGACAATGAAATGCAACAAAAAGATAAACGACTTAATAAATTAGCAAATCTCACATTTTTTATATAATAAACACCAACATGAAGAGGTACTTGTTAATTAACATATTTTTATTTCTATTTTATTTCTCGACCTTCGTTACTAATATCTTAAAAATAAACCGTGTTAAAGTTTTGAGCACAAAAACAAAAACAAAAAATAATGCTTGGATGATGATGATTATTATTATTATTATTATTATTATTATTATTATTATTATTATTATTATTATTATTATTATTATTATTATTATTATTATTATTATTATATACAAAGCTCATTTGGACCTATAATTTGACACGTGTCACTCCTTCGATTTTCTGTGGCCGAATCTCCATGATATTTTTATTGTAGCGAGTCATATTTTTATTTATAAATGAACTATTATTCTTATAATGAATATTCATTCTATATTATATTTTTATTTTATACACTCAATTTACATATTGATATTTTAATACTAAAATATTTTATTTAAACATAATTAAATATTTATATAAATAACTATGATATTTAGTAAAGCGAGTAATGTTTAAATAATTTTTTATTTATAAAATATTTTTTATAATTAATATTTATTCTATATTATATTTTTATTTTATCCACTCAATTTACATATTAATATTTTAATACCAAAATATTTATTTAAATATAATTAAATATTTTTTTAAATAGTTGTTTTATTAAATCACACAAAACACAATCATCTAAAATTTTATAATTATATATTATAATATACTTTGTTATACTATATCTATAATATCACTTTAATATAATTTTTCTTATAGCATTTAAGTTGAATTATATTTTGCATATTATTTAAAGTCATGGGGAAAGATTTTATCAAAAGTATTTTTTCATGAAAACGTTTTAACATAAATTTTTCATGAATTTTATTTTTCATCAAAAAAATGTTTACTTGATAATTGAATTTTAAGAATTAGAGTAATTATCTTTCACGTACCAAAAAAACTAAAAATAAAATAGTTATATTGTATTTGTTGTAACAATCTCATTGTTATATTTTTTTTTCCAAAAAATATTTTGGACTATTATTATTGAGAGGATATTTATATATGTTAAGACTAAAAATTATATATGTTTGTATAACAAATTATTAAATTATTATAACATAATTAATTATACTTTTTACATAGAGAAATTAAATAAACTATTGTATATGAAACATGGAAATTTCTTTTTCATAAAAAAAATTATTTTATTTGGTAATTGAATTTTACGAATTAGAGTAATTTTCTTTCACGTGCCAAAATGTGAAAATAAAATAGTTATATTTGTATTTGTTGCAACAATCTGATTGTCCTTATTGTTATTTCCAAAAAAAAAAAAAATTGGACTATTATTATTGAGAAGATATTTATATAAGTTAAGATTAAAAAATATATATATGTTTGTATAACAAATTATTAAATTATTATAACATAATTAATTATACTTTTTACATAGAGAAATTAAATAAATCATTGTATATGAATATCTTTTTCATCCAAAAAATATTTTATTTGATAATTGAATTTTACGAAAGTAATTATTTTTCACTTGCTAAAAAAGTGAAAATAAAATAGTTATATTTGTATTTGTTGCAACAATCTGATTGTTCTTATTTTTTTTTTTTCGAAAAACATTTTGGACTATTATTATTGAGAGGATATTTATATGTGTTAAGATTAAAAGAATATGTTGTATGTGTGAATATATAGTATGTGTAACAAATAATTAAATTATTATAACATTATTAATTATACTTTTTTATATAGAGAAATTAAATAAACTGTCTTATATGTATGTTTCACTATTTTAATAAAAAACATGTCTATAATTTCTTCATGAGAAATATTCATAAGTGACAATAGTTTGTCCGTAAATAATTTCTCAATAAAAAAAGGAATTCTTTCAAAAAATTGCTAACTTTTCTCAATATTATCAAAAGCCTCTTATTTTTTAGATTCCTCAAAAACCCCTTTAAAGATAATTGAATGATTTTTAACTCCAACTACATCTACATGCAACTTTCCATTCAAAGTTAAATTATACTATATGAAATAATCATTTTACCCTTTTATATTAATTACATTAAATACATATTAATTAATACAAATTTAATTATTTTACTAATTATATGTTAGTCATTGGTTTAAAGATTACTATACTTTTTATTAGAAAATAATATACGGTATGTGATTTTATTATTGCATTAAGTATATACTACTTATTCTGTTAATTTAAATATTTAGTTTTTTTAATATTTAAAAAATATTAGGAGATATAATTAATTTTTTTTTATCAATAGGAAATATAATTAAATTAGATATAGAAACAAAAGAGGTTAAGAAAAAATTTTAAATAAATCATGTGGAAGTCTTTTTGTTGCCACTGACTCAAATATCTTTGTTACTTAAAATTATGTTAGTTGTTAATCATATTCTATTACTTCAAAATTTTGATAATTGAAAAATAATACATAATATGAAGTTCTTTTTTCGTTTATTTATTCCCTTCTTTCCTTCATAACAATTGAATATTATGCAATTTACAAAAAATTTGAAGGGTATCTTATGCGAAACGGAGCGAGAGTAATCGCCAGTTTCATTAACTCTTCCAAAGAAAATTTAAGCAATTTCCACTGTTCTCGCTTGATGTTTTGCTAATAGAAACTATCTTTTCTTTCTAAAGATATATAATAATTATTAGTGTACTATTTCCTAAGATATATTACAATAAAAAATATACGTTTTCTACTTTAACAAAAGTTTATATTTGATTTAGATTGATATAATTTTCAAGTTTCATGATCATATAAGTCATGAAAACTCCAAAAAAGTATCTAAAAGCATAGTATCAGCTCTAAATGTCTTAAAGAAGTTAAATCAAATACTCGCTAAGAAAAACAAATATAGCAGCAGCACATGCCCCAAAATAACACCAACACCATGATTAGGGTTTGGGAGCCGTGTGAACGACACGGCACACAATAAAAGTGCATTTGGCAGAGATGCTCTGAATGGGTGCTTTGTTTAATTAGTATAGAGAGCTCCATCGATCTTTCAAAATTATTATCTCCAAGAAAAACATATATACTTCCAAAATTATTGTATCTAAATAGTTTATCCATTTGGCGGTACCAAACTATATTATTATTTTCAAGAGATTTTTATATATATGTCCTTCAAAAATCAAGTTTCTCGACTTGCTACTAATTTTAAAATGCAGTGACATTTGAATTTATTTCATTGTTGTAAGTTAGGGTGTATAGAATATTGAAATTATGTAAAGTTTGTAGAAATCATTTTTTTGAATTTAATGAAATCTAGGCCAAATGCCCTATGTTCTTTTGAAAATAAAATAAAATTTGGTAATATAACATAGGGAGATGTATTTTTAAATTGATGGGAGATATTTTCTTATTTCCTTTTTGAGGTGAAAAATTATCATTGGTCGTTCAATATACTTCGTCATTTAGATAATCATGTAATGTATAACATTTATTTAAAATTGGAATGCAAGTTTTTTTCTGTCCCATACAACAGAACTCAACAAGAAATCAAATATTCAAAAGCTTGTTAAGTCAAACGGTAAAACACCATGGAGTTTTAGGAAAGATATCAAATTCGAGTTTCAATACACTCAATCTTGTTTAGCACATATTTAACAAAATTTATCAATTCGCAAATTATAAATTCGATATAAAAAAAACAAGAGATCAAGTAAATATGAAAGAAGATAATGCGTTAGAGTGTATGCAGGAAAATACTCATTGTTTATCCCAAAACAACTTCGACAATTCGTATGTACAGTCTAGCATTTCTTTTCAAAATGTGCAAAAAAAACAGACTTTTGTGGAGAAACATAAAATGAACTGCACACTACAGGGGTACGTACAAAAATCCAACATCTTATGAGGTATATGCAAAAAAATTCAATTGTATAATTTCAAGTCAACAACCACATGACCAACAATTTATAGACCCAACAACATAACACCCAACTGCCCATCTTTTCTTTTTCTCTATCAAAATCCTTTTATATGAAATAAAGAGAAAGCCAAAATTAAAGTTACCATGCGGCCAAAAGTTGTCTCTATCTTTCTAGTAGCTCTCCTCCTCTCTCTATCCTTTTGCCATGGAAGGAAGCTTCAACCAAGAACCAAAACCGTTAATGAGGTAATTAAGTAATAGATCTTGTCTAGTCTCTCCTTAGATTGAAGATTTGCTTCTCTCTATTTTTGTGTACCTTCTTTCTTGGTTTTCAATTCTTAGCCTCTACTGAGTAATGGATCCATGTCTATATTTATGTTATATGGCAAATTTATGTTTGGGAAAAAGTTTTGAAATATACTTTTTATTTTACAATTTTTTTGAAATAAATATTTAATCAGTATTATATAACACAACCACTGTGTTTAAGGATCCTCTCATTTGCTTTTACACTAAAAGACACATTGTTAACTCTATATATACTGCAGTTCATTTTCACTTGCGCGTAAATAGAAGCTTACTGTTTGAAATTGCAGTGCAAAGTTCAATAAATCCTTGCAACTTGTTTTTCGTCAACTTAACATTTTTTAGTAAAAAAACAAAAATTAATTTTTTCTTAGAGTTAACTTCTATTTTTTTCACCTAAAGAGAAATGAGGAGATCAATTTCGAGCTAGGAGACGAAGATTGCGACGAGTCAAAAGAAGAATGCATGATGAGAAGAACTCTTGTGGCTCACACTGATTACATCTACACTCAAGGAAATAAAACCTAAGAATCTATGGAGATTAAATAAGCATTAATTACTGGTTTTTATTGTAACTTTTTTCCTATGATGTATCTTTTTTATTGCACGGTCCTTGTTGTAACTTGTAACTTCTTTTAATTATTTTCTCTAGATACCTTGTAATATAATCTTTTCTAAGATACTTCATCTCCTTCTAATAATGTAGGTTTCTTTAAATCAGGTTAAATTGTATTTTGGTCGTTTGTCCCAAAGTTCTATTTTATTTGGAAATTTTGACTTAAATTACATAATTTAGGTCCTGTTTTCACACAAGATAACAACAAGGGATTAGTCCCACAATGGGGACAAATAAAGATTGACAAAATCTATGTAACTCTCTCATGAACAATCAAAAGTTTAGATTCTTTTGTCGACATTCATTTATACCCCAAACAATGAAACTCTACCCAAAAATCCGAAACATAATGCAACCCTAATTCTCAAGTACAATGTAGAATACAAGACTAATATAAATTCATACATTTTATATCTATTTAAGCGGTACAACAACAAACCAAGGACATGAAACATGCAAAAGGCTGCCAAGCCAATAGAAAGCCGTACAAAGCCATGAGAATCTATGACCTTTGCCGCAAAGGACAAATACCACCAATTAAATGACTTTTGTATGCTTAAGTTGACTATGAATATAAGAAACAAGATATGCTCATGTTCTTCATAGTATTAGTTATAAAGAGACCAAATTGAATTCCTCAATCCAAACGGACTCAACGATACAAAAAAAAAAAAAAAAAACGAACCCAACTAAAAATTTGACCTAAAAAAGATAATTTCGGGCTTAAATTAAAAAAAGTATATTTCCTTAAAATACTGCAAGTTTTAATAACTAGTAAATGTGTAGAGCACAATTTAACAATAGTGGTTGTAGACCCGCCAATTACAACAAGATTCCAATTACAACAAGCGAAATTTGCACGAAATTCGATTTATTTACATGAAACATCGAATAAAAAAGCTAAAAAGAACAATATACATAAAATACCACCACTAAAACATATAAAACATTCTGCAATCCACCGGGTTTCAGAAAACCAAAACCCTAAATTAACCTCACTCATTTCTTCTCATCCTCTTCTTCAAGATCGCTAAACGAAACATCCTCATCATCCCCAAATGAAACATTCTGAGAAACCCCAACATTATTATTATAATTAATATTATTATTATTATCGGTATCTTCTTCTTGCAACCACTCATCATCACCATCTCCAATTTCTTCCGACTCAAACTTTTGAACTTCAATTTGAATTCCTTCCTCTTTAATCACCGATTTATCGACTATCTGAACTTCGTTTACCACCACTGGATGCTTGTCGTCTGATATGGGAATCGTGGTTAGGGTTAGGGTTTCATCGTTTTCTTGATTTTTGTTCGGTGATGATGATGAGGGAAGGGCATGGATGTCTTTTGACGACGGCTCTTCTGACGATTTGGTTTCCAGGGGCGTTTTCATAATTTCGGGTGATTTATCGGGCACTTCTAGGATGGGGATTTCAGAAGCATTTATGATTTCTTTGGTTTCTGTTTTGGGCTGATTCTGTGATTTGTTTGATAATTTGGCTCTTGCTTCAACAATCTGCAAAAAAAGTATATTGTTATAAATACAAACCAGGAAAAATTGTTTCTTGGCTGAAATTTGACCTGGCCTAATTTGCTTCAAATTGACCAAATTTGACTCAATTTAATATATTTTTCATCAATTTGATCTAATTTGGCTCAATTTAACCTAATTTGACTCAATGTGGCCTAAATCAACTAGGTTTGACCTAATTTGGCTCAAGAGGACCTAATTTGCATCGAGTTGTTCTAATTTGCCCAAATTTGACCTATGTAACCCAATTTATTCAAATTCACCCAACTTAAACCTTATATAGTGTAACAAAGCCAAGAAATAAAATTTAAATCCGCCGCAACTTGACCCAATCAAACCCTAACTAATGCAACAAAGCCATAAAAAGAAATTCCAATTCAGCCCAAATTAACCCTGCAAATATAGCAATCAAACCCCAATTACCTCAACCCAACTTTCCCCAATTAAAAAACCCTCAAAAGTCCTGACCTGAGGAGAAGACAACAGTTGAGCATCCTGCATACTAAGCCTCGGATGAACAAGCACGAAATAAATCAACCAAAAACAGCTCTCGGTCATGTGAGCCGGACAGAGCTCGATCCTCAGCGCGGCCAGCCTCGGCTCCAGCTGCTCCACCGCCAGCGCGTGATCTTGCTGAATGTCCGTCATCTCAAAATCTAATACCAAAAATAATGTTATATTGTTAAATTATATTGTTAATTTGAATGTAGCATAAAATAGAAATGAAAGTATTGTACTGTTGTTAATTTGATGATGATATATAAGAAATTGTGCTGTGGAAATAGCATTGGTTCTAGATGGCTTTATGTGGCAATGATGCCTAGTAAGTAAGATTTTATTATAATATTATTAATTTGAATGCACCACAAAATAATAACAAAACTATTGTAATATTATTAATTTGATGATATAAGAAATAATGGTGCGTAAATAGAAAAAGTCCTAGATTGCTTTATGTGGCAGTAAGGCCTAGTAATATTTGATCACTTAGCTGGCAGAGGGGCAAAGTGAACAAATAAGAAAGATGAGAGGGTAAAGTGAATAAAAAATACGATGACAAGGCAAAGTGAACAGAAGCAAAAGATGAGAGGCCAAAATCACAATTTTTCCATGATATAAGCAATAATGCTACATTCATAGAATTCAACTGTAGAATCAGCCCTAAGTATTAAATTGCAGTCAGATCTAATAATATTTTCTATTAGTTACTGATGATTTAAAATATTATGGCTGATATTATAATAGTATAATGTTAATAATTCGATGATGATGATGATGATGATGATGATGATGATGATGATGATGATATAAGAAATAATGCTGCGTAAATAGAATCTGTCCTAGAAAGCTTTATGTGGCAATAAGTCCTAGTAATATTTTCTTTTAATTGCTGGCCATGATTTAAAGTATTAAGCTAGAATGCTATATAAAGTTTATGGATGATTCTAGCATCGGATTCTATGTCTGTAGTGTTATTCAAATATAAGCATATGGCACAAATTTTAAAAAAGGGAAATTTGAAAAAGAGTCCATGCAGTATTCCTACAGCACAGAGAAGGCCTAAATTATCACAAATTCAAGTACCTTCATTCTTCAGAAATTATGTTTATGCAGGGGCTCTTTTGCACGTTAGTAATATAATAATATTTGTTAATGATGACGATGATTTAAGGAAAAAGATTTGGTCCTTATATCTTTTGCTTCTGTTCATTTTGGCCCCTCAACGATTTTTTGAGTCAATTTGTCACCTCATCTCTCATATTTGTTCACTTTGACCCCATCCTTTAGTGATGAGGTGTCCGCTAAAACTTTGACAGCTAAGCACCCACTCATCTTACTTTAGTGCCAAAATTTTAACAGCCACATCATCACTTAGCTGGCGGAGGGGGCAAAGGGAAGAAATAAGAAAGGTGAGGGGGCAAAGTGACTCAAAAATAAGATGATAGGACCAAGTGAACAGAAGCAATAGATGAGGGTCCAATATCACAATTTTTCCTTGATATAAGCAACAATACAGCATATATAGAATTCAACTGTAGAATAAACCCTAGAAAGTCTTATATTGCAGTCAAATCTAATAATATTTTATTTTAGTTGCTGACCGTGATTTAAAATATTAAGGCTGATATTATAATACTATTTATTGATGATGATGATATAACTTATAAGAAATAATGCTGCATAAAAGTCCTAGAAAGCTTTATGCGGCAATAAGGCCTAGTAATATTTTCGACCATGATTTTAAATATTAGGTTAGATGCTATGTAAATTTTAGGGATGGTTCTAGTGTCGGATTCTATGACTGGAGTATTATTGAAACATAAGCATATGGCATAGATTGAAAAAGGGAAATTTGCAAAAGAAAACTCATGCGTTATGCCTAGCATTACGCAGAAGCCCCTAAATTATCAGAAATTAAAGAATATCAAGACAAATATTCACATTTTGTACCAGAACCAAATATAATATAATGTTACATAAGGTTTAAAAAGGAAAAATCCAAAATAAAATTCCAAGAAAATAAAACAGTACCGTCATAATCCTCTTCATCAAGGAGCAAAGGGAAATCGAGCCAGGTTTCAGGATGCATGGCGATATTCTCCACAAAGACCATTACTTCTTCCGTCACACCAACCACACCGTTGGCCGCAGAGTCCGACTCCTCATCGGATTCGAGCGGGAGGAAACTGGAGGCGATCTTGGCTATTTCTGAAACTGCCACGTGCTCGGATATTTTCGATATCCCGCTTCGAACTTTTCCCCCAATTTCCGCAAAATCACTCCTAAAACCTGAAAAATTAATGCAAATTTAGCTAATACTGAATTCAGAGTATAAATATATACTTAGTTTTTAACAAATAGGAATCATTTCCAGAAAGTGTGTCTAATTGTGTTGTTTGCACCTCTTACAAATGGATTGGTAGTAGAATTAGTCTATGATTTGAGATGAAATAATCAAACAATTCTCATTTTCAACCTAATAACCTCTGATCATATATACTTCGTAGCAAATCAATTCCAGTATTATGCTTAGTTGTTAATAAATAGGAATCAGTTCCAGTATTAGTGTCCAATTTTGTTATTAATCAAGCAATTCTCATATCGTACCTAATATTGTCAAGATTATATATACTTACTAGTAAATTATGACATTACCTGACAATGCCCTAGGCGAATCAGCAGCGTCCACGTCATCATCACCTTCATCAGCATCCCTAATTCCAATTTCCGATTCCGATTGAGGAGGCGGAGCGAGGAATGAAGCGAAACCCCGAAACTGACGCGTCAGCGTTTTGGTGAGCTCAGATATATCCTCTTTGACTCCCTTGGTCGGGGACTGCGGATCTCCGTCGGTTTCGCCTTCGGCGGCGGAGGCGGAGGGAAGATCTTCTTCCTCATCGTCGGACGGGAGTAGAGTTTTTGCGATGGATCTGGCTAGCCATGACATTTTTGGATAATTTTTTGGATGATTTGAGTGTGTTTTGGGGATCTGAGTTTATTAGTAGGTGATGGAGTTGAGAGTTTTTTGTGGAGTTGTGATGTTACTTGTTAGATCAAGACGTGAAGAAGTGTTGATTGATTGATGGCATCATAATTGGGCCTTTTGGGCCGGATCGTTCATTAATTGGGCTGATTTCTCTCTCAAAATAACAAATAAAAAACAAGATTTTGGAGGTAAAGAAGAATGATTTCATCTTTTTGTTTTTGTTTTTTTTTTTGAAGGAATGGGACGCATGAGACGTTCCATTCATTTTATATTAATATAAATTTAGAAGCTTGCATTAGCACTTACAGAAATTCTAATCTCTAAACTAACATTCTCCTTTTAATTCCTAACAGCTATTGATCCATGCCTCTGCATCCTCTCGTGCATTCTTTGCTATGATGAGCGGAAGCTTTCGAATATCATTAAAGATCCGATTATTCAGTTCCTTCCAAACTTGCCAGCATGTTGCTGTCCAAAGAGCCTCCCATGTTGTTCTCTTTTCAGCGGACATCCGTCGCCTAGTTTTCTGCCAGTTTGTGAGGAAGTCATCATTTGCAAGCGTGAATGAGGAGTCTCTATGAACTTTTTGTAACCTGCGCCATACTGCTTTTGTGTAGGAGCACTGCCCTAACAGGTGATCCCTTGTTTCTTGTGTGGCACCGCAAAGGACACATAGGTCGTTGTGGGGCCATCCCTTCTTTGCTAGGTTTTCGACCGTATGAATCCGATTGTGGCATGCGAGCCAAATGAAGAACATAACCTTATACGGGGCTTTTAATTTCCAAACCGCCCGTTGCCACCCACACTTTTTTTCGGGATTAATAAGGAATTTATAAGCGGATTTTGAGTCAAAAGTTCCCTCACTGGTCCATCTCCACTTCGTATCGTTTGTGGCTCGGCACTGCTTTGTGCTAGTATTATAAGGAGCCATTAAGGCTAATAAATCTTTTAGAAAGAAGGAAGAAGAATAAGGACTAATGTTCTGGAGATGTGAGGAATCATCTATTCCGTATAGAAGGTTGAGGCATCGTGCCCAAATGCCATCTTTATATCTATCGATTTTCCACAACCACTTAAGCTACAACGCATCATTTTGTGTCGCGAGTTTGGAGATTCCTAGCCCTCCAAATTCCTTTGGTAAGGTTGTACGTTTCCATCTATTAGTAGTATGTCCTAGGCCAATATATATTTGAGACCTAGATGTATGGATTGTGTTACATAAATATTGTGTTTATTTGGAGATATTTTATATAATAAATGCATATTGGTTATTTTATTCTTATTACTTAAATGAACCTTGAATATGATATTCAGCTTTATATCATCAAAGTATGTGACTTTGATAGTAAAACTATAAAGTATTATGAATGATATTCTAAACCGTCCCTGATCATTCATAGGATGTTTGTGAGACAAACATACTTTATGATAAGCTATAAATGTATATCAGTATGTTAGTTGACTGATGGTCACGTCTTACTGATCATGAATAAAAGTTATTAAGTCATTGACGTAAGTATATGTTAGAGACCATATACTAGATTGACCCACAATGAGAATGCTACATGGTTCGTGTCATTAGTTATTCTCAATAAAGAATGTATCTGTAATCCTTAGACTTGAGATTATCTCAGTTTCCTACATGAGAAATTTTATACTTTAATATAATCTAATATCGTCTTTAACCGGGCAGTTATAAAGATTATAATTAGGTATATAATGAATTATGCGGAGGAAAGAGTTTAATTAAGATAGGATTTGTTCCTCTCATATATTGAGAGAGATATCTTTAGGCCTCTTGATGATTTGATTGAAGAAAACGCACGGCCGTGCTCGAGTGAATTAATAAGGAGTTATTAATGTCATTTCATGTTCAATCAAATTCGGTGTCAAAAAATATTTATTGACCAACGTAAGGTTGACACATACCATGTCTTATGGACGATATAGATATCGTGTAACAAAGGGATACAATGCATGAACATAAATTAGGTTTGATCGAATCATCTATACTTGCTTAATTTGGGTAATCATGATGTCTTGCTAGAGGCCGCTCATGATTTATAATCCGTTATGATTATTTCCAACATTAAGTAAACCTACAGGGTCACACACAAAGAACAACTATTGAGATGTATACAGAAAAGATCATAACTTATGTGATAAGTTGTATGAAGAGCTACATAGTCAAGTGACACATCCAATCCTACATCTTATATGATAAGATGTGTTGCATATATGGTTACATAGTTACCATGTACATAGGATATGAAACTTATGGACTATATAGGCACAAGAGACACCCCAAATAGGTGTGTGAAAAAGGCATATATTTTCGTCCAACTTTTGTGAGACAAAAAGAGAGAAAAATCCGAAAATTATTCTCTTGTTATTTCTGTGAGAAAAATGAAGAACGAATACTAGCATATATCATTCTTTATCCATTCAAAGGGGTTGTTCGTGTGGATACCGGTAGAGGACGAAGCGAAGTGCGGCGTCTTTGTGATTCGGGTTGAAACCGTTGTTTTGTTTGGAGAATCGGTTTACTTGGAGAATCGGTTCGTTTGGAGATCGCTTGGAGAATCGGTTCGTTTGGAGATCGCTTGGAGATCGGTTTGTGAGATTGGTTAGGCGGAACATTCAAAGGATCGGTTTGGAAATCGGTTTGGAATCGGGCATAGAATAGCGTCAACCAAGTTCGCTTTCGATCATCACGGATTAAGCGTAATCCGAAGGTGCAAAGTTATGAACTTTTCTTTGATTTAATTGTAATTCACGGATCCTTCTTTTGGGTTTCGAATTCGATTTTGTTTCGGTTTTTGTTTTTCCGCTGCGTTATGAACGGTAGAAACCCAACACCATCTTACTAGGCAATTTCCTGGATTATATTTCTCGATTCTTTTCCGTAGGAAAGCTCGCATTAGTTTCTCTAGTTGAAGTATCACCCATTTTGGAATTTTCATCGCTTGGATGAGAAATATTGGCATAGCACTCAACGTGGCTTTTATCAATGTCAATCTTCCTCCCATAGATAGGAATTGACCTTTCCATGCACTTATCCTTTTCTCAAATTTCTTAATGAGTGGCACGAATGCCACCTTCTTCGGTTTCTTTATCGATAATGGCATCCCTAAGTACGTTATTAGTAACGTCATTTTGCTGCAACGCAATAGTCGAGCCACGGTAGGATGTAAATGTTGAGGGATAGCAATTGGAAAGAAGGTGCTTTTGTCCCAATTAATTGCTAGCCCGGTTATTTCGGAGAAAACATCAAGGGCATACGAGGTCAATTTAAGATTTTCCACACTAGCCTCGACGAAAATTACCGTGTCGTCGGCATATTGGATCACTTGTGATCCGATGTGTGATATCTTTGTGAGCATGAGTTGAAGTTTTTGAAAAATTACTTGTAGTAAATTAACCGCCACATTAAAGAGGAGTGGAGAGAGAGGATCTCTTTGACGTATCCCCTTTTGGTGGTGGAAAAAATTCGAGTTTATTCCATTCGTCCTAATCGAGGAGGATGATGAGGATGGAAGGTTTCTGATCCAACTAACCCATCTATCGGGGAATCCCATATTATGTTGGAGTGCATGTAGGTATTTCCATGAGACGTTGTCAAATGCTTTTGAGAAGTCGATATTAATCATGACTGAAGGAATCTTCTTCTTATGAAAGTAGTGCAAAAACTCTCGTGATACTAGAAATGTGTCCGTTATCGACCTTTTTTTAATGAATGCTGTTTGGTTTGCATGTATAAGTGAGTTCATAAGAGGTTGCAACCTTGTTGCTAATATTTTCGAGATGATTTTAATCGGGGTTGCTATAACACCAATTTGCCTCACAAGTATTGGCCTATCCACTTTCGGGATTAGTGTGATCGTGGTTTGGTTTACCCTACTAAGGTCAATGGAGTTTTCATAGAAACCTAACATCCACCGCATTAAATCGTCTTTCATAAGCTCCCAAAATTCTTGGAAGTATTCAATGGGAAACCCATCTGGACCACAAGTTTTTCCTTTTTGGATGGCAAAAATATTATTTTTCACCACCTCCTTCTGAGAACGGCATGTCAAGGGTAGACAAGTCTAACCCGGCATTGTTAACCAAGTGGTCCACACAAGTCATGTCCATTTGACTGCTTGGAACACCCATTGTATCTTTGTAATAATTAAAGAAAATGCCATTAATTTGTTGCGAGTCAGAGGTTGAAATATCATTGTGTGAGATCAATGAGATACTATTTCGAATTCTTCTAGCCGATGCTATGGCATGAAAGAATTTCATATTGTTGTCGCCTAGTTTTAACCATGTAACTGCCGCTCTTTGTTGCCATTTAGACTCTGTTGGCTAGAATATGGATGTGTTCCTTGAGGTCAATCCGAAGCTTACGTTCATCATTGTTAAGGATTCTCTTTTCTTCAATAGAATCAGAAAGTTGCACCATTATTTTTGCACGTTTTAAGGAACTATCATCCTTACTGAACTTGTCCTTTGCCCATAAGTTCAAGGCACGTCTGGTTGCCTTCATTTTAACGTATAAATTTTTGGCCACATTTGGGTCGGCGGTAACCGTGTTCCATGTCTCTTTAACAAGTTCTTTAGCTTCGCTAAAACCGAGCCAAAACCTTTCAAGTTTCCAAGTTCTATTGGAAGCGATTTCTGTTTTGATAGTGAACTCTAGAGGTGCATGGTCGGAGGTTGAGATGGGAAGATCATTTAGGTTCATTAGTACATTTAACGAAAGAAAATGGTGCGAGTAAAAAACACGATCTAGTTCAGAGAAGGTGGGATTAGGTCTACCATTAGACCACGTAAATTCTCTTCCGAACAGGTGACATTCATGAAGTCCCAAATTGTTTAAAGTGTGATTGAATTGGATAATAGAGTTTAGGAAGTGACCATCCCCCGTGGACTCATCGGGCGTAATTATTTGATTAAAGTCACCGACTAAAATCCAAGGTAGGTCAAGAGAAACATTTATCTTTTGTAGATCGTTAAGGAACTTGGAAAATAAATATTTAGGACACTAAACAAATTTTAGCATGCCTAAACAAGATTTCATCTTTTTGTTGTTTTTATTATTATTGCATAACAAATTTTAGCATGCCTCAAATTACAGAGAGCTATATTAAGAAGCTGAGTATATTATTTTGGAGTTTAAATACTCAAAAATATATATAGTAGCATAAAATGTACATATTGAAGATAATATATTAAAACTTAAACGGTGTGTATTATCACTAAAAATGATATAGTGGAGCTGAAAATAGTTTTATGACACATGAAACAATATATTATTATTAAAAATGGTATATTAATATTAAAAATAATATATTGGTACTGAAAAAGATATATAGTACTGAAAATAGTAAATTGAAACTGAACATAATATATTATCACTAAACACAGTATATTATCACCGAAAATTGTATATTGGCCCTTAAAATTTTATATCATACTCAAACAGTGCATATTGGTATAAAAAATAGTATATTCATACTACATTAGGCATAATTGAAATCTGATGCATGCAAATTGTAACCAAGTTTCACGAGGGCCATGTTGTTATCTAATTTATTTAGGGGAACATGCAAATAATTTAGTTACACGGTATTATATTTTATTAAATTTCCTTTGCATCTAGTAAATAAATTTAGATGAGATTGCAAATGTATAACTTTTCTTTTAGATTCTCAAATGTATAACTTTTGAAGGTTATATTGGAAAAACTTTTCTTCCGGAAACTTAGAAGTAATTAAATTAAGTGTCCTAATTATGCAGTTATCTAATAATATATCCGAAAAGATTTCTTTTTCTCTTAGATTCAAATAAAAAAATAATAGATTAAGATTAAACAATCTGCTTTTAACCAAAAATCTCCGTAAAGCAACTTAAAATTTTGGGAGAAATTTCGAGTCCTGACGGACACAATCTTATTTAGCATATATTTAGCAAAATTTATAGTTTTGGCTCAAAAAAATAAACAATATGTTTTTGAAAAATTCAGCTGAAGTACTTTAAATAACTATTCTGGTAAAAAAAAAAAAAAAGACCTTGTTTTGGATATTCAACTCTGGCCCATATATTTAAAATTAAAGCCCAATCTAATTTATCATTAGCCGATTAATTCACAAAAGCCTTAGATATTTTAAACAAGGGAAATCTATTACTTTTTATCATTAGCCCATTCGAAGCTGCTTCTCCTTCCTTCACTCTCTCACTCCCCTTCTCATTCCAAATCCCAACTGGCAATTTTTATGAACAAAATGATACGAATGGCGGCAATTTTTCTACTCGTTTTTTCCACCAATCTTTGTCCGTCTAATCAGCGGATTTCGCTCGGCTCCAAGTTGGCTAAGCAGATCGCCATGTTTCTGTTTAAGGTTGATGAAATCACCCTGCTCAGCGTCCGTACCACCACTGGATTCAATCCGGTGAGATTTCCGACCTTTTCTCTGTTTGCTTTTGCAATATTATTGCTAGATATGTGTGCGATAGTACAGACATAATATTTTGTTCTAATTTAAGCTGTTTTCTTTTAATTAAAGAACCCCCTATAAATAGGGTAAGCATTTTATTGAAACATAATAGTTGCAATACAATATAATATTGATTACATTACACCTCGTAATGGACCTTAATATAGACAATTAAGGATAAAAGTTTGGATATAACAAGTCCCAAGGTACCATAACGAAATAAATAGCTCTGAGAATCTATTTCACCTATTATTCTATTTCTTTCTTTCTGTTTTTCTAAAAATGATGAGTCCTTACAGACCATCAATTCCTTCCTCTTTTTTTAGGAAATATTTCTTCTTGTATGTCTTTAAAAAGGCTTTGTGCTCCTTTCATTTTCTTTTGTTCACAGAAGAGACCATGGCTTCCAATGTTAGGCTTAGGAGAAGAATGTCTTCTTTCGTTAGAAAATTTCGCCGAATGAACTTTCTCGACTGTTTTCAAGCACGTAAGGAAGATCAGGCGTTGCGAGCTGCAGCACTATCAACTCAGGTGACTTGTGATTATAATACAAGACATTTGTTGATTTGATTTCGCGATCTTATTAATAATTATTATTATTCTTTTTTGAAAAACAGTCAGATGATGGTAGCACTCAGGGCTTAATTTCTTTCTTTTTTTTCTTTCTTTTTTCAATCATGTTCTCTTCTATTCATTCAAAATTGTGTTGTATGATGCGTATGTACATTTATTTTTCTTTTCCTCGTGTTGTATTTCTTACGATAGCCAGACTTGCAATTTGCTTTCTTCAACCTACACCTAAAAAACAAGACAACTGAACCTGACCTGAACCCAATTGACCCTTGGCCTGAACTGAACGTTTGATCTAGTTTTCTCGTTTAAGGTTTATCTTCTGTAGAGCTTGCTACAAGCGTTACGAAATATTGTTTGTTTGACAAAACATATTGTGTGAAATAACGGTTTCTTTAAACTCTTTGGTTTGATCAGACCATGGTGGAGTCGACCGTCCCCGTGCCTGTGCCTCCTACAGGGTCGATAGTGCCTCATGAGCATACTGAAGAGCCCGTGCCTGTGCTTCTTACAGGGCCCGCTGATGAGCCGGTTCCTGATGCATCTATCGATGTGCCTACTGAAGATCCAGTGCCTGATTCACTCACAGGAGAGTTGGTACATGAGGTAGGCTTTCCTATTTTCTCAATACTTTCTCAATATTTTCTCAACTTCTTGTGGAAATATTTGGTAGGTTCCAAAACATTTTAGTTGAGTTCATACAACACTTTCTATTTGTTTCCTTTGTGTTTTCTTCATTTGGCCGCGAATTATTTTTGACAAACATGCAAATGTTACAGTTTTTTTTTTTGTTTCTCTTTTTGATCTTTTACTCATCGGAACATAAGGTACTAAATTGAGTCCAATTAAGCCTAAATTGCTTTGTTTCCAAAACTTGGAAAAGTGCTTTTTCTCTTTTAAGCTTTTTTCTCTTCAAGTTCAAAGGCCAACTACTAAACCCGAAAACAGGACAATTGAACCTCAACTAGACCCAATTAACCCTTGGCAAGCTTTAATTAAAGAGAAATTTGCAAAAATAGCCCCTACATTATGCCTAAATTGCAAAAAAAAAAAAAACTTATGTTATCAGAAATTGCAAAAAAAGCCCCTATATTATGCCTAAATTGCAAAAAAAAACCTTATGTTATCAGAAATTGCAAAAAAGCCTCTCCATTCTTAATAAAATTGCAAAACAAACCCTCCCGTTAGTGAGCAAATGACACAGTTAGTTTATTCTACTAATTACTTTATTAAATATATTTTTGAAAAACATAGCGGCTTTTTTGTAATTTATGGATAATGTAGGGTTATTTTTGCAAATTTCTCTTAATTAAACCTCAACATGATGTTTGATCTAGTTTGTCATTTAAGGTTACACCCTGTAGAGCTTGCTGCAAGCGTTGCAGAATATTGTTGTTTTAACATTATCCTTTTGTTTGACCAGATCACGGTCGAGTTGGCCCTGCCCGTGCCTCTTACTGGGCAGATAGTGCCCGAGCTGCCCGCCGAGGAGCTCGTACCTACTGAGGAGCTTTCAAATGTGCAGATAGTGCCTGAGTCACTCACTGGACAAATGCTGATTGTGTCAGTCCAGCAATGCCAGATCGAGCGGATAAGGACTGAGCTGGACCGAGGCCGCATGGTCCACCTCAACTCTGGCCAGTCGTCCGTTCTCGTCTTCAAGGAAACGGTTCCTTCTAATACAACGGTAACGCATATTCTTTTTATTAATTTTGGTTGTTTCTTCAATGTTTAGATATTCATTTTTCTCCTTTTGTGTCGTGCGTTTTATTAGGATGCGGTTAATGAAAGCACCTGTCAGGTTGCTGCTGTTCTATCCGAGTTGGGGGCTGTTAGGACGATGCTGGTCGAGCAACAAGTTCAAAAGGTTAGCTTCTTTTTCCTTTTTCTTTTTTTCTCCTTATAGTTTGTTGTGGACATATTTGGTTCTGAAATCACAAGAAGAACGCAATCTTTGAGCTTTTTTTTGTTAATTCTGTTCATTCTTTTGTTTTTGTTAATGTAATAGGATGAAGATGTCGCCGGGCTTCATGCCAAGATAAATTTCCTTGAGAAGCAGGGTGCACTTTTGCTTTCAAATTTCGAGGTTTGTCTTTTCTTTTTTATTCTCTTTTTATAATTTTTCTTTTTCTTTAACCTAAATCATTCCTCTTCTTTCTTTGTACCCTCGTATAGCTCTCCAAGGATTTACCAAATATCAATTTTGAAGTCTAAAATTCTTTGTTTTCAAAACTGGAAAAAAGATGATTCATTTTTTTAAGCTTTAAGAAAAACCGAAAAATTAGTTATATCGTGTTTTCTTTTGATACTTTTTAATTATATTAATTTAAAATCATATTTTTGCCTCAATTGTGGTCTAATTCATGAATATTAGCTAAAACCGGTATCATACCCGCTAATTACTTTACCCATTAAGCCCCTGGATCTAATTTCATCTTATAGATAATTAGTAAAGTTCCATTTTTTATGAGCATTTTTTCCTTGTATTACTTATTAACTAGGGGGCCAAGACTGATATCATCTGTCAGAATACCATGATTCGCTCTGAGCTGGAGACTCTTAAGACTGAGAATGCTGACATATTAGTTCAAAAGGTTTTTTTTTCCCCCTTCTCATTTCAATCCTCTTCTTTTTTTCTTTTTCTTTCAGCTTGTACATGTTTTATATTAACACATACCAACTGTTTTTTTTCTGTATTTTATTATTTTTTCTAATCTAATAGGACAGAGAGATTTCAGAGCTTAAAGCAGAAATGGGCACTCAGACTGCGCTTTTGCTATCCCGTTTGGAGGTTTGCTTTTTATTTTTACTTTATGATAATTTTGTTTCAATATCATTTTGGTTTGTTACTTGGTTTCCTGAACTCTCATAAAACTATCCAAATGTAATTACTATTTAGGCTGCTGAATCAGAGATTCAAGAAATGAAGGATAAAGTCAAAACCCTGACCAAGCAGCTACAGTCAGTCAGCTCAGGCCCGGATTCGCCCTCACTCACTAAGGTAGATGTTTTTCGTTTAATTATTCTATTTATTTTCAATTTGTTGGACAAATAAATAATTATTCATTTTTGTCGTTTTCTTAATCAGAAAGCTGAAAGTGATAGCACTTGTCAGGTCGCAATGTTTCGGTCTGAGTTAGAGGCTTTGAGAGCTAAGGTGATCGACCAAGTGCAGAAGGTGATCTATTTTGTCTTCTTCTTTTTTTTCCTTTTTTATCTCCTTACAGCTTGTAGTGTAAGAACCCAATCTTAGAGCTTTGTATGCAACTTGATAAATTTTTTCATTTTGGTTTTTTTTTGTTTGTCTTTTGTTTAATGTAATAGGATGAAGAAGTAGCTAAGCTCCGCGACAAAGTCCACATTATGGAGAAGCAGGGTTCAAATTTTCTTGCGAGTTTGGAGGTTTGTTTGCGTTTCTTTCTCAATTTTCTTTATACCCAAATCGTTCGTATTATATTTGGGTTCGTTCTTAATTTAGGCTGCAGAAGCGAAAATGAGGACTTATGAGTTGGGGGCCGTTGGTATGAAAGAAGAAATTAAAACTCTCAATAACCAGCTACAGTCCATTAATTTAGCAACTTCTATGGATGAGGGATCGATCAATTCGACCTCGCGCAACTCTTCCAATTCTGAAAATCATGGATCAGCAATCACTTTTGAGGAAGAGGTAAAATTTTCTCCACAAGAAGCAGTTTTTTTGTGGTGATATCTTGTGAAAAATAGGGTACTGGTTGGCCCCAAATATCAATTAGGTGTAGTAAGCATAAAGTGGTCTGTTCTCAAAAACACGTTTTCATTTCTTCTGAGCCTCGAAACAAACTGAAATATTGGAACAAAAGATCTATGTTTTCGATAGCTTTTAAGTATATTTATTAAATCCATATTTTAGTTGGCCTAGTTCATCTAAAATCTAATGAATGCTGGCCGTCAACCCTCTGGATCTGATTTTTTCTCCTATTGTACTAGCAAAGTTACCTTTCGATATTATTTTTATACCTTTTTTTATCTTAATTAGGGATCTGAGATGGAGACGACTGAGCTACTAGTTCAGAAGGTTCATTTTTGTTACTTTTCCATTTCAATCTTCTTCTGTTTTCATTTCCCTTAAAGTTTATTGGATAAAATTCCCTTAGGATACCCTTTTTAGTACATTTTTAACCAAACAAGTATTATTTATATTCTTTCTTTCACAAACAGGACACAACTATACCTTCGCACGGCATAATCCTCTACACGACCTCAATTACCGTGGTGAGAAAAACTGCAGAGAGGTGCAAACGAGTCAGGGCCATACTTGAGAATTCAAACGCGGCATTTTACGAGAAAGACATCTCACTGGGCCTCGGATATGGAGAGGAAATGCAGGAAATGTTGGGATCAGACGCCACTCTTCCTTGCATATTTATAAATGGGGTCTTCATTGGTGGCGCAGATGAGCTAGAGCGGATGAATGAGGACGAAAAACTGCAGCCTGTTTTGAGGGAATTTCAGCAGGAAATGTTGGGATCCTGCGCGGGATGTGACGGGATTAGATTCAGGATCTGTGGAACTTGTGAGGGGAGTCACAGGATAATTTATGGAGAGGGTAGAATGGTCACGACTGTTCCATGTCTTGAATGCAATGAGCAAGGACTCGTACGGTGCGGTTGTGTTTGATTCATGGAGAGGTTTAGTTTTTTTGTTTTGTTTCTCATTTAGGGATAAGGGTCATTAGGTCAGAAATGTTTTTGGTTGATTTTGTTTATTTAAGCAAATGGTTGTTTTGTCTTATTTTTCTTTTGTTCTTTGAATGGTAGAATGATCTTATTTAAGTAAATGATTATTGCTCTTACTGTGTTTTTGTTCTTTTAATGATAGAATGATCTCATTTAAGTAAATGATTATTTCTCTTACTGTGTTTTTGTTCATTTAATGATAAAATGATCTTGTTTAAGTAAATGATTATTTCTCTTACTGTGCTTTTGTTCTTTTAATGATAGAATGATCTTATTTTGGATATTATAGCATAATGTTAGTAAGTTGCCACCTTGTGTTTTGAGTTTTTCTCAATTATCTCCACTTTTGAGTTAGATGTTCGGCGGGGATAAAAGGGTTACAGCATGTTATCGTGGCCTTAACTCGGTGCCAAACGGGCCCAAAAGTTCTATTGGATTTAATGAAACTGATCATTTTACTGAAAACTCATTTTATGTAATATCACACCGAATAAGGCTTATAAAATTTCGAAAATAACGTATCGCAATCATGAGAAAACTAACTTTGTATATATGATATAATAATCAGATTATTCTGCAAAGAAGAGTTGAACTTTTTTACTGAACAAAGAAATATTCAAAGATTAACACCCTTCACACATTTCACAATTTAACACTGCTTCTTTATTACAAGAATCCCAACAAAATTTTCAAACACCTCTCTCTCTCCCTCTCTCTCGAAATGAAAAATCCCTGGCCATTCCAAATCAGCTTTCTTATTCTAACTCTCAGTTCTTTTCTTTTTATTCAAACACAACAGCCATACGAGGGACTCGGTACCACCGACTGTACTATCAGTTCAAGCGAATCCAACTCCACCTCTCTTTTAGGTTATTTTTGCAACGGCGATTCAAATTCTTGTAATTCGTATCTGACTTTTCATCCAATCGCTCCTTATGACACATCCGCCTCCATTTCTTCCCTTCTCAATGTCAACTCTTCTCTGATTCCTCAATCTGGTTTGAATTCAAATTCTGAGATGTTGATTCCTGTTGATTGTTCTTGCTCAAACGGATTTTTCCAATTTGATGCGAGTTATTCAGTTCAATCTGGTGATACTGCTTTAACCATTGCAAACAACACATATCAGGTGATAATTTCTTCCCTTTTTTTGAAAAGTTAATGCGTGCCTGTTAAAAGTTATAATATCACGTAAGAAAGTTTCTACTTTTTGAATATTTTGATGAGTGCTTGTTAAAACTAAAAAGTCATTATGAAGGAAGAAGTAAAAAGTCACAATGACGGAAGAAGTAACAATTGAAGGACTAGTCTTAAAATAAAAAAATTTGAAGGAATAGTCTTCGAATTTTCTAAAAATATGAAACTTTACATGATGAAGTCTTGAAATAATATCTATCCTAACAACTATCCCATTGCTAGAAAAAGTAATTTACAAGTTTGGATAAATCCGCGTCAAGCTAAATTTTTAGTCCCACAACCCTATTTCCAAATCTTTTCTAGGTTAAATTTCTTTATAAATTGACCACCCTTTCTCTCTCAAAGAGATCCATTCATACATCCATTACCACATCCATTCTTACACACCATTTCTACACCATCCACATTCCTCTTCTTCTTCTTCTTCTTCTTCTACCATTACTAACCTAAGCTCAAAACCCTAATTTTAAAGAGTAGAAAGAGAGTTTGAATTTTTACAAGGAGAAGGGTGCTTGTTCTAGCTTGAGCAAGGATTGAAAGGCAGGCGAGATCAATCAAGAAGGAGGGGCTCTAGCTTGACTCTTCACTTTAGGGTTCAATTTTATTTTGCTTAATTTTTTTCTTATTTCTTCTTCTTTTCTTGAATGAATATCATGTTTAAATCTTGTGTAAATATGGGTTTTATGAACATTAGTGAGTATATCTTTAGTAGGGATGTGATCATTTGTTTAAGTTTGTTGGAAACCTTGTATTAATTGATTTGATTTGGAGATTTGTGAAAGTTGTCATGAAACGTTTTTGAATATTTGATTTGAATACTTAGCTATGTTGTTTAGATTAAATCTATAAATTGTAAATATTTTGGGACCAATTAATTAAATAATTACTTGGCTGAGTTTGTTTAATTAATTGAAGTTTTGGTTGGATTTAGAATTTGAATATTGAATTGGTTGATTTATGTTTAGATCTAAATGAAATCATTAATTGGGTGTTTTTAGCTTGAAACACTTGAACTTAATTTGCAAATCTTAAGATTGAAATATTTGATGGTTAATGTTAACATGCTTGAACAAATTATCTTACAAGTCCCTACCTTTAATTAAATATTTGAAAAATCAAAAATCTTACTTCTATCTTTTTCCCTTTATTATTCCAAAAACAAACTCATCTCAAAATCTTTGAAACTAAATATTAGAACTAACATTTGATTAATTAGTTGAAATTTAAGGCCACACCGCCTGGTGGATCGATACCCTAAACTCACACACCACATATACACTTGTAAAAGAATTAAAAGAATTAGGGAAAATATAAATATCTTTGTTAAGAGTGTGAATTCGTAAACGACACGTTTACACATTTCTTACAAGTTCTCTTGAGAATTTTCAAAGAGAGATGAATAATAAGGTATAAGGCATAATAAGTTAACGAGCGTATCATTTATGTACATCTTCATTCATGTAGTCTATATTCACATATTTTAGTAAGAAAAAAATGGAACCATAACAATATGAAACTCAAAATAAAGGGAAAATTCCGACAAATTTATATTTGATAATTTTTACATGAGAAATAAAATATTTTATTAAGAATTATAATTTTTTAAAGAAGAAAAGAAAAATTATTTATATTTTAATGAGTAAACTCTTCATTACCTATTGGTACATGTGATATTGTGATAATAATTTAAATGAAAATCTAAGATTTCAAAAAAAAAAATTGATCCAACGGCCGAGATAAATTTGACAATAGGTCTCTTGAGAATGCTCAAAAATAGTTGAAAAATAAGGTATAAGATATAAGTTAATGAGTATATTATTTTTGTACATCTTCTTTTATATAGTCTATATTCACATATTTTAGTAAGAAAAAAAAAATTAAAACCATAACAATGTGGAACTCAAAAGAAATAGAAAATTCCAACATATTTTTATATTTGATGATTTTAAATTTAGAAATAAAATATTTCATTAAGAATTATAATTTTTTAAAGAAGAAAAGAACAATTATTTATATTTTAATGAGTGAACTCTTCAGTAACTATCAGTGTTGCAAATAGCGGTCCGTAGCGGCGCAATAGCGGTTTTCAGAAGCTAAACGCTGCGCGCAGCAGTTTTGTTGCGGTGTAGCGTTTTTCGACAATTTAGCATGAAGCGGTCCGCAATGGTGGTGTTGCGCGTGTATGTTGCGGTGTAGCGGCTGAATAGCGTTTTAATGGATTTTTTTTAATGGATAAATATGTTGTATTTTAATATTTTAATATTAATCATATTTTGATTTTGGACATGTAACTTTTGACAAGAACATTTCAAACTTTTATTGTTAATATTTTAATATTAATCATATTTTAGTGTTGCATGTTTCTTCTTTTAGATTTTGTGGTGCATATATTATGTAATGGTATATAGGGAAAACAATATTTACACATATTATCCGATATAAAAATATATCTCCGCAACATGCGCTATTCGCTACATGAAAATTCTAAACGCAGCACACCGCTAAACGCTATTTGCAACCTTGGTAACTATTGATATTAATAATTGAACATAATTTTGCGTCATGATTCATTGAAACCATCTGATTAAGATCTGATGGTCATAGACAAACTCACAACGGTTCTCAATAAATCGAGTATGGTACACAAAATACCAATTCAACCAATTATATGCTTATGTTTTAATAACCACATAAATGTTGCCATAGAATATCAATAAATTTAAGAAAATAAATTGCTAAGATTCGACAAAAAAATTGATCTAACATTTGAGATAAAAGTGATGATGTGGTCTTTTGAGGAAGATCAAAAGTAGATGAAAAATAAAGGATTGGGGTTAATTCTCACTAAACTCATACAATATTTTTATGCCCTCTTTTCTTCGGAAAAAACAATCCTCTCATCCGAGCGTTTTTTTATATGCATCTAATGGCTCACACAGAGATCAGCCCAAAACTTGTCTCATCTAATGGTTGTGCGTGCTTGTTGATATGCATCTAATGGCTCACACTGGTTGAAGAATATATTGATGACACATGGCAAAAAAACATGACTATTTTTAAGATTACTAGTATAATTTCAGACATGTAAATAGGACTTACCTGGAAAAATTCCTACTCTTTGCAAGCAGAATCAAGCTTTGAATGAATATGATTTGATCCATTCAATGAATCAGAAAGAGCTTGCACATTTGGAACTGGAAGCGAGTCACACACACTTTGTGTGTGTTGACCTTCTTGCACCATTTTGTTTTCCATAAATATTGTTAAGTTCAGTTTTTTGGAGTAAAGAAAAATAAATTTGTGAAGGGATTTATTTAGGGCCCGTTTGGAAGCAGCATTCATCTAATACTAAAAGACAAAACAGAAGAACAAAATAGAAATAAATTATTAAGTTATTACTTAGTTAACCACTGCAGAAAATTAATCAGATTGCATCCAAAACAATCGGAAAAATAAAGCGAAAATCGGACCAATCATTACAACTTAAAAACAAATACTCCTATAACCAAAAAGTAATCTCCTCAGCTAGACACAAAGCACGGAAATCCTCTACTCAGAAAATCCTCTATTCAAAATCTAATCAACAGCCAAGAGCAGATCCTTCCTTGTCATCAGCCTGCACCAGTGCTTTCGTACCAGCAAACCCTAATTTCTTAGACAAATAGCTCCACGGACGGGATCCGCCCTTGGATTTGCCAATCTTAATTAGCTCCTGCCTCATACTGGAGCATTCCCTCTCCAGCTCAATCACTCTCAACCGAAGCTCGTCCATTCTCAGATCTCCAGTTTCCTCTCCATTTCCCTCTCTTTTTGGACTTCTTGGGAGCACGCGAGGGGGTTTTGGTCCATGTTGTCCGACACAAAGAACCAGCCTGCTATTGTGATCCGTAGGCGCAGCTGCTCGAAAAATAGAACCTAACCAAAACAATATTAAATATTGATGCTCGAGAGAAAAGTTGTGCTTTTAACACTTGAAAATGATTATTATTTTTTTTAAACCCTTTTATTTATTTAAAATGGGATAGGGTATAATATACAGGCCTGGGGAGATAGTATACAGGGCCAAAATTTTATTTTCTCCGAACTTAGAAACTGGTCGCACATGTTATTAACAGGCCTGAAAGTTTGGTTAAAATCAAGACATTTTCCAAAATCATGGTGTAAAAGATAGTGTTAATTTCAAAAATTTCAATACGGTACTAAAGACTGGAAACATTAATGGACTTTTATGGATAGTATAGATGGAATTAGATGGAATAGGGAATATTATGGCAAAAAATTTAATATCCTTTAAAAAATTTCAAAAATTATTCATCTTTTTCCAAAATCCTATACTTTTCAAAAATGTCTCTGCTTGAAGGACTCTGTTTAAAAAATCTTTCCTTTTCAAAAATCCTTTTCTTCCACTTTTCTTTTTTTAAAAGCCTTTTGATATTTACAAATCCAAGCAGGATAAGTTTATTTACAAAAATAAAACAAGTTTATTTACGAAAATAAGAAAATGAAATGAAAACAAAAATTTAATTTTTTATGGGTTTTATGAGTTTTTATGTTTTTGTATTTTTAAATTTTTCGTTTATTTATTTATTTTTTATTTTTTGAATTTTTGACACAAAAAGTTACAAAACCTCCTCTCACCACACTTAAACTTTTGCATGTTTAAGTGTAGTTAAAGAAGTTTTGTAAAAAGAAAAATAATAAATAATAAAAGAAAAATATGACCTGACATCGAGTTGCCTCTCGCTAGCGCTCCCGTTTAACGTCTCGAGTCCGACGCATTTGTGCTTAATCTTTCGTGATTTCCACCTGGGATACTCCCCAAACTCCTGCTCGTCCATCCACCTGGCGTCATGGTTCTCATAGAAGGCCTTCAGCCTATTCCCATTCACCTTGAATGCTCCGTTTGCATCACTGAAAATATCGTAATCTCCAAAAGGAAAACACTGGTTATTATAAAAGGGCCTGACGTAAACTTTCCGGGACGCAACCTCAACCGGGAGTTGAATAACAAGACCTTATCAGCCACTTCAAATGCTTTCTAGGTGATTATCTTGTCATGAGCAGTGGTTAATTTTTTCTTATAAATTCGGGATTGTTACAGGCGTCAATCATAAGTTCTTCCAACTCCTGAATTTGCAATTTTCTCATTTTCGCATCCTTTGGGTAATCAAAATTGACCTTTTTAATGGCCCAAAAGGCCTTGTGTTCGATTTCCACCGGCAGGTGACTACTCTTTCCCGACACATGTTTGATAGGCCTTGTGCCCAAAAGGCCTATCGGTGTTTTGTATGCAGTCCGATAGGCCCACAACGCATCCCCAAACCTTTGACTCCAATCCTTGCGAGAGGGATTAACCACTTTCTCAAGGATTGATTTAATCTCTTTGTTGGTAATCTCGGCTTGTCCATGGTTTTGGGATGGTATGCAATGGACATTCTGTGTTGGACATGGTAATTCTTCAACAGGTTGGCCATATATTTAGTGTTGAAATGTGAACCCCTATCGTTAATGATAGCTTTAGGACCTCCAAAACGCTGAAAGATGTTCTATTTGAGAAACTCAATCACCATTTTGGAGTTGGCATCCCTTGTCAAAATAGCTTCAACCCATTTAGAGCACGTCCTTCACATTTAGAGGATAAGGTAACGTCTTGATTACGTTGACCTTCGCCTTGTCCACCTCCAAACCCTTCTCTGAAACAGGATGACCAAGTACGATTCCTTAGCTCACCATGAAGTGGCACTTTTCAAAATTCAAGACAAGGTTCGGTTTAACACATTTCTCCATTATCAGGCCCAAATTGGTTAAACACTCATCAAATGAGTTGCCTTAATTGGAGAAATCATACATAAATACTTCTGTGAATTTTGAAATATATTCAGAGAAAATAGAAATCATTCATCTTTGAAATGTACCTGGAGCATTGCACAAACCGAAAGGCATCCAACGATACGCGAATGTACCGAAAGGACACGTAAACGTCGTCTTTTGTTGGTCGGCACGATCAATCGAAGTCTGGAAGTAACCTGAGTACCCATCGAGAAAACAATAGTAGGGTCGGCCCGTCAATCGCTCAAGCATTTGGTCGATGAAAGGAAGAGGGAAGTGTTCCTTCTTTGTTGCTGCGTTGAGTTTGCGATAGTCAATGCAAACTCGTCACCCATTTTGTACTCGTGTAGGCACCTTTTCGCCTTCCGAGTTTTCCACAATCGTAATCCCTGTTTTCTTGGGTACCACATGCCTTTGACACGTAAACTCTCTCTTCCCTTTGTCCCTTTTCCTTCTCTTTTTCTTTTTCTTGTACATTTACATTTACATTTACATTTACATTTACATTCTCATTCTCATTCTCATTCTCATTCTCACTCACAATTACATGTTCATCCTCTAACCCTAATTCTTCGTCTTTCTCACATCGTTCTTCATGCCTTTTCATAACAATCTCTTTTTCCTCTCTAGGAAACTCAACTTCTTTCCTGTTTCTCAAATGAATTGCGAGAATGGGTTTGGTGTCTGGTCCCCTCCCTTGAGATGGCAGTTTGTTATCAAGCTGTCCCTTTAGGATGTTAACTTCGTCCGCCATTTACCTCATTTGTGTTTCCATGTTTGGAACTTGTCGACTCATTGTTGCTTGTCCTTGGCTATGGGAGTTCATCTCGTTCTCCATCGTCCCCAATTTAGTAATAAAGGTCGAGAAGCTGCTTGTCATCATGGACATCATTTTGTCGAGTTTGTCATCGAGAGAGAAGGGTTGAGTGGTTGAAGAAGAAGGTTGAAGAAGTTGTTGAGGTTGCGCATTGGGGTGAGTGTAATGTCCTTGCCTTTGGGGTTGTTGTTATTGTTGAGGGAATTATTGTTGAGTCTCCTTTGTTCTCCAACGAAGGTTAGGGTGTTTCCTTCCAGGTTCGTAAGCACGTTGGGGTTTTTAATAACCATAACCCCCTGAATTTCCCCCAAAACTCCCCATTGCATTCACATCTTGTTGAAGAGTTTCGCATTCATCGGTTAAATGCGATGTACTCGCACAAAACTCACACTTCTTTGGTTCAACTTTCCCACCAACCGCATTAAGCATTTGGCTAAATCTCGTCTTGAAATTCGTGGTGATTCGGGACTCCATTGCATTGAGATCTACCGCATTTGTAGCATTCACTTCTCCGCCTCGTCCATTACGCCCTCTCATTCCTTCCGCATTCGTCACAATAAGTTCTCGCACTTGGGAGTGTGTCAGGTGGTTGATATTTCTTTCGGCTGAACATTGGAGAAGGCGGGCATTGAGGTCGTTCATGCCTTCAAGGAATTGGGCGATGAGAGTGGTTTCCTCCAAATTGTGGTTAGGGTATGATGTGCATAAAAGGATGAAGTATTCGTAATACTCCGGTAGATTTTCTTCACCCCTTTGCTTGATCCCTGTTATTTCGGATCGCAACATGGCGGTGAGTGAATCGGGGTAGTAATGCTTGAGGAAGAGTTGGGCCACCTCCTCGAAAGTCTTGAACGGCCCGCCTTGTAGGTAATTGAACCAGTGTCTTGGAGCATCTCCTAAAGTATGAATAAAGAGAGTGAGTTTAATATTATCCAAGACATTAGTTTTACTAAAAAGAGCTGTGCATTTTCGATCTAATTCACCAAAATGTATATAAGGATTGTCATTTCTATGTCCTTCAAAAACAGGTAAAATATTTAATATAGCTGGATTCAATTTAAAGTTTTACACGGTGGGTATCACAATATTTCCTAGATTTTGTTGAAGATTGTGTGCTAATAGTTCTCCTAATGTTTTCTCTTCAGCCATTTTCACTTTTTCTTGATCTTTTAAAGATTCTTTTTCAACTTTTAAAACTTTAGATGATGATGATGATGATGAAGATGAGAAATCTAAGTTATGAGAGGGATTAAAAAATCCTGATGAAGATGAAGTTCGGATGTTGGGATTGATTGGAAGATCATGAGCTTGTTCTTGTGGCTCTTCCACTAGTGGTTGCTCAGTTTTTGGATCATGAGGCCCTAAGGAAGGATAAGCCTCTGCGTTCGGATCTCGTCTTGAAGAGGATGAAGAACTTGGCACACCTCTCGCCTTGTTCTTCCTAATTTCCCGAATTAATGATTTCATTTAGATCTAAACACAAATTAACCAATTCAATATTCAAATTCTAAATCCAACGAAAACTTCAATCAATTAAACAAACTCAGCCAAGTAATTATTTAATTAATTGGTCACAAAATATTTACAATTTATAGATTTAATCTAAACAATATAGCTAAGTATTCAAATCAAATATTCAAAAACGTTTCATGACAACTTTCACAAATCCCCAAATCAAATCAATTAACACAAGGTTTCAAACAAACTTAAACAAATGATCACATCCCTACTAAAGATATACTCACTAATGTTCATAAAACCCATATTTACACAAGATTTAAACATGATATTCATTCAAGAAAAGAAGAAGAAATAAGAAAAAAGTTAAGGAAAATAAAATCGAACCCTAAAGTGAAGAGTCAAGCTAGAGCCCCTCCTTCTTGATTGATCTCGCCTGCCTTTCAATCCTTGCTCAAGCAAGAACAAGCACCCTTATCCTTGTAAAAATTCAAACTCTCTTTCTACTCTTTAAAATTAGGGTCTTGAGCTTAGGTTAGTAATGGTGGAAGAAGAAGAAAAAGAAGAAGAAGAAGAAGAAGAAGAAGAATGTGGATGGTGTAGAAATGGTGTGTAAGAATAGATGTGGCAATGGATGTATGAATGGATCTCTTAGAGAGAGAAAGGGTGCCTAGAAAAGATTTAGAAATAAGGTTGTGGGACTAAAAATTTAGCTTGATCCGAATTTATTTTGGGGTAGTAACTTGGGAGATGTGTAGCACTCTTTTTCCTTCTTTTCTATTCAAATTCTGCTTGGGTGCAATTTTCTGGGTGTATTTAACAATTTCCCTCTATCTCATCTACTTTCAATTGCCTGTATATGTGACATACTCGGATTGGCCAAGGTAGTCAACAACCTTGCCACGTGTCGCTTCAGGATTGGTGAAAATGGAACCTCGTACTGACTGGGTTCATCTGCTGAGGAGAAAGAGGACATGCGCCACTTCCTTATTGGCTAATTTCAAACCTATTACTGACCCGTTGCAGGTTGTTGCAGAAAAACGTTTGAATTCCCCACCATTTCTTCACACTTGACAGTCCAATTCAACCCTAATCGTGTGTTATCCAAGCAAAGGAGATATCCATTTCATCAATAACCAGAGAAAACTTTCGCTTCAATTTGGGAAAACACGTAAAGCCACGTGTCGATTGGTGAATGGGGGAAAGGAGAATCTCATACCAACAAAACGAATTTTTGCAATATGCGTTTCTGAATTGATTCGCCATATGTCGAGTGGTGAATGGCTATTATTCCCGCGTTCAGAATTAGCGGAAACCACGTGAAGATTCCCCTACATTTCGCCTCAATGGACGGTCCATTACAAGCTCAAATTAGTGTTAATGAAGAAATTGAGGCATTCGGTTAACTGAAAATCGGATAAAGGTTTGAATGGCTGAAATTATAAAACGCATTCGGCAGAAAGCCTTGCCACGTGTCTGGTCCAAATTATCTCGTACTAAAACCTCGTACAGACATCGGTTAAGTGTTCCCCAATAACGGGCTGCCACATGTCCTTTTCAACTCAGGTTTTAAGAGTCTGTTCCACGTGTCGCTTTATGATTGAGAGAATAATCAACTAGTGCGCCACATGTTAACCTTTTACTGGCCCAAAAATAATCCTCGTTTTCCTTTTACAGGACACGTGTCTTATCTTTATTGGT
The DNA here is from genome assembly GCA_027726005.1 of Juncus effusus. Taxonomy (NCBI): domain Eukaryota; kingdom Viridiplantae; phylum Streptophyta; class Magnoliopsida; order Poales; family Juncaceae; genus Juncus; species Juncus effusus. Next base: position 7,522,509 of record CM050902.1, read on the forward strand.
CTAGAGAAGGGTTGACCTAGTCAAAGATTGACTTTGACTAGGTTTGACCAAATCTTCAATTGCGATTATCAGGGAGCCTAGAGATATCTCCCTCTTGTCGAGAGGAACAAATCCCATCTTGGTCACTCACATTCCTCGTCATGAATCAGTGCATACCTAATGATGACCCTAATGATCATCCCATTACGGATGATGTAGAATCATATTAAAGTATGCAGTTCCACATACAGGAATCCATGGTGAGCTCGTCATAGGAACAAGCACACTATTCATATGAGAATCACAGATGACATATACCATGCATATTCTCATAGTGTGGTCAGTCTAGTATGTGGTCTCTAACACGTAACTATGTTCCAGACTTGACATCCCTATGTCCATGATCAGCAAAACATGATCATCCAGTCTGCGAAATGGATATGTAGCTTCTTACCTGAAGTATGTTTAATCTCTATAAACATCCTACATATCACTTGGGATAGTTTACAATGTCATTCGTTAGTTCACAATTCTACTATCAGAATCACGTATTCTGATGACGTGAACCTGAAGTGTCATTCATGGTTGATATAAGATATGTAAATGTACATTCACAACACATACACACAGATATATAATAAATAACCTTTATTGAATAAATAATAATGTCTTAACTTGGCAGATGTGTATCACTATTTTTCCTTCTTTTCTATTCAAATTCTGCTTGGGTGCAATTTTCTGAGTGTATTTAACAATTTTCCTCTATCTCATCCACTTTCAACTGCCTGTATACGTGGCATACTCGGATTGGCCATGGTAGTCAACAACCTTGCCACGTGTCGCTTCAGGATTGGGGAAAATGGAACCTCGTACTGACCAGGTTCATCTGCTGAGGAGAAAGAGGCCACGCGCCACTTCCTTATTGGCCAATTTCAAACCTAGTACTGACCCGTTGCAGGTTGCTGCAAAAACAATGTTTGAATTCCCCTCCATTTCTTCACACTTGACGGTCCAATTCAACCCTAATCGTGTGTTATCCAAGCATAGGAGATATCCATTTCATCAATAACTAGAGAAAACATTCGCTTCAGTTTGGGAAAATGCGTAAAGCCACGTATCGTTTGGTGAATGTGGGAAAGTAAAATCTCGTATCAACAAAACGAATTTTTGCAGTACACATTTCTGAAATGATTCGCCACGTGTCACATGGTGAATGGCTATTGTTCCCGCAGTTCATAATTAGCAGAAACCGCATGAAGATTCCCCTACATTTCGCCTCAATGGGCGGTCCATTACATGCTCAAATCAGTGTTAATGAAGAAATGGAGGCATCCGGTGAACTGAAAACCGGGTAAAGGTTTGGATGGCTGAAATTATAAAACGCGTTCGGCAGAAAGCCTTGCCACGCGTCTGGTCCAAATTATCTCGTACTGAAACCTCGTACTGACATCGGTTAAGGGTTCCCCAATAACGGGCTGCCACGTGCCCTTTTCAATGCAAGTTTTAAGAGTCTGTTCCAGGTGCCCTTTTCAATGCAAGTTTTAAGGAAACACCTCAACAACTTCTTCAACCTTCTTCTTCAACCACTCAACCCTTCTCTCTCGATGACAAACTCGACAAAATGATGTCCATGATGACAAGCAGCTTCTCGACCTTTACAACTAAATTGGGGATGATGGAGAACGAGATGAACTCCCATAGCCAAGGTCAAGCAACAATGAGTCGACAAGTTCAAAACATGGAAACACAAACGAGGTAAATGGCGGAAGAAGTTAACATCCTAAAGGGACAGCTTGATAACAAACTGCCATCTCGAGGGAGGGGACCAGACACCAAACCCATTCTCGCAATTCATTTGAGAAACGGGAAAGAAGTTGAGTTTCCTAGAGAGGGAAAAGAGATTGTTATGAAAAGGCATGAAGAACGATGGGAGAAAGACGAAGAATTTGGGTTAGAGGATGAACATGTAATTGTGAGAGAATGAGAATGAGAATGTAAATGTAAATGTAAATGTAAATGTACAAGAAAAAGAAAAAGAGAAGGAAAAGGGACAAAGGGAAGAGAGAGTTTACGTGTCAAAGGCACCATTCCCGTCCCGTTTGGCGATGAACAAAAAGGCAGAGGCCGAAAAGGTCATGCTTGCGATTTTCTAAAAGGTGGAGGTGAACATTCCAATCGTTGACGCCATCAAAAAATTTCCCAACATTGCCAAGTTCTTGAAAGACTTGTACACAAATAAAAGAAGTTTAAAGGCGATGAGAAAGTAAACCTCTCGGTCGTTTTAAGCCGAGATGCCAGACTTCCCCCAAAAGAAAAAGACTCTGGAATCTTCGCCATTCCTTGCACAATTAGACACAATGATAAATGTCCAGGTCCATTTACGAGACCCTTGACCTAGGTAGTTTTAAGAACACTTGAGTTGTGGGGACTTTTGCAGACCGCTCTGCAATCCGACCTTTAGGCGTTGTAGAAGATGTGTTGGTCAGGGTGAATGGTCTGGTTTTTCCAGCCGACTTTTACATTATCGAAATGGGAAGTACAACGGATTCTTCTTCCATTCTCTTGGGAAGACCATTTCTTAGGACAGCGAAAACCTGAATCGACTGCCATTCGGGTACCTTGTCGATGGAGTTCGACAACGAGAAGATCTCCTTCAACATCTTCGACGTGATAAAATTCCCTGACAACCACAACGTGTCAAGCATCTGAATTATCGATGGAATTGACGAGTTCGTTAACGAACATTTTATAAGGGAGTCTTCTCATTCTTTAACTTCTTTAAATAATTCTTTCGATGAGTTTTGGGATGAACTAGAAAACGTGAACACATTAGAAACCCAAAAGAGTGATAACTTGTTAGGCAATGAAAGTAATAAAATAATACAAGAAGTTGAAATATAAACTTGCCTAACTCTAAAAATATGCGGGATAGAGGACGTTTTTTCTTTTTTAGGACCGATGACGGCGAACTCTAGATTTCAGGAGAGTGAACGCTGCCATCCATCGAGAAGCCTCCAAAACTCGAGCTCAAATCTCTTCCAAGCCATCTCAAGTATACTTACATCGGGCCAGACGAAACCTTACCTGTCATCATTGCCTCCAATCTTACATTCGATCAGGAATGGCACCTGATGGACACGTTGATATAATTCAAGAAAGTAATAGGTTGGACATTGGGCGACATGCCAGGAATCAGCCCTACGACATGTATGCACAAGATCGCCCTTGAGGATGGAGCCAAGCCCTCAAGGGAAGCTCAAAGGCGATTGAATCCTGTAATGATGGAGGTGGTTAAGAAGGAGCTTCTTAAGCTCCTTGATACAGGCATAATATGTACCGTAGCCAACTCTTAATGGGTTATCACCTATTCATGTGGTACCCAAGAAAACAGGGATTACGATTGTGGAAAACTCAGAAGGCGAAAAGGTGCCTACGCGAGTACAAAATGGGTGACGAGTTTGCATTGACTATCGCAAACTCAACGCGGCAACAAAGAAGCAACACTTCCCTCTTCCTTTCATCGACCAAATGCTTGAGCGATTGACGGGCCGACCCTACTATTATTTTCTCGATGGGTACTAAGGTTACTTCCAGACTGCGATTGATCGTGCCGACCAACAAAAGACGACGTTTACGTGTCCTTTCGGTACATTCGCATATCGTTGGATGCCTTTAGGTTTGTGCAATGCTCCAGGTACATTTCAAAGATGAATGATTTCTATTTTCTCTGAATATATTTCAAAATTCACAGAAGTATTTATGTATGATTTCTCCAATTAAGGCAACTCATTTGATGAGTGTTTAACCAATTTGGGCCTGATAATGGAGAAATGTGTTAAACCGAACCTTGTCTTGAATTTTGAAAAGTGCCACTTCATGGTGAGCTAAGGAATCGTACTTGGTCATCCTGTTTCAGAGAAGGGTTTGGAGGTGGACAAGGCGAAGGTCAACGTAATCAAGACGTTACCTTATCCTCTAAATGTGAAGGACGTGCTCTCATTCTTAGGTCACGCGGGATTTTACATGCGCTTCATACGCGACTTCTCAAAATTGCGCAACCGATGTGTCGCCTTCTCCACAAAGACGCCAAATTCGACTTTGACGACGCGTGCAAGGAGGCTTTCGACCTCCTGAAGGAGAAGTTGTGCACCGCCCCAATAACCAAACCACCCGACAGGAACCTGCCATTCGAGATCATGTGCGACGCGAGTGGATTGAGCGTTGGTGCCGTCTTAGGCCAACGGGTTGGTATGGATCATCACGTCATTTATTATGCTTCTAGGACACTTGATGATGCACAACGCAATTACACGATCACGAAAAAAGAATTATTATCTATTGTATATGCATTGGAAAAGTTCTGATCAAATTTTGTCGAAACAAAAGTGGTTGTGTTTTCAGATCATGCAGCGTTGAAGTATTTGATGAAAAAGAAGGAGTGCAAACTACGTGTCTTAGGATGGCGTCTCCTCCTTCAAGAATTCAATGTGGAGATATGAGAAAAAACGGGAGCAGAGAATCTCGTCGCCGACCATCTTAGTCAACTCCCGACGAAAGAAAGCGACATTCTTCCGATCAATGAGTTGTTTCCTAACGAGCACCTCTATGCAATCCACGCGAGCACACCTTGGTATGCGGACAGCGTCAACCTTTTGGAGACGGGGCAAATGCCAAACACTCTCTCTCGCGCTTAAAAGGACAAACTCAAGAACGACTCGCACTATTATTTTTGGGAAGATCCGCTTCTCTATAAAATCTGCTCCGATCAAATGGTGTGCAAAAGCATACCTGATTACGAATTCAACTTGGTATTATCTTTCTGTCACTCTTTAGAATGTGGGGGCCATTTTGGAGCTCAACGCACAGGCCACAAGGTGCTATAAAGTGGACTTTATTGGCCAACTCTTTACAAAGATGCTCATTCCTTTGTAAAGAGTTGTGAAAACTGCCAAAAGACAGACAATCTATCCCGCAAACACGAAATGCCTTTAAAATCATTATTGTTTTGCGAGCTTTTTGACGTTTGGGGATAGATTTCATGGATGCCTTCCCTCAATCCAATGCGTATTTACACATTCTTGTGTGTATGGATTATGTCTCTAAATGGGTTGAAGCTATTTTGACAAGGGATGCCAACTCCAAAATGGTGATTGAGTTTCTCAAATAGAACATCTTTCAGCGTTTTGGAGGTCCTAAAGCTATCATTAACGATAGGGGTTCACATTTCATCAATAAATATATGGCCAACCTGTTGAAGAATTACCATGTCCAACACAGAATGTCCATTGCATACCATCCCAAAACCATGGACAAGCCGAGGTTACCAACAAAGAGATTAAATCAATCCTTGAGAAAGTGGTTAATCCCTCTCGCAAGGATTGGAGTCAAAGGTTTGGGGATGCGTTGTGGGCCTATCAGACCGCATACAAAACACCGATAGGCCTTTTGGGCACAAGGCCTATCAAACTTGTGTAGGGAAAGAGTTGTCACCTGCCGGTGGAAATCGAACACAAGGCCTTTTGGGCCATTAAAAAGGCCAATTTTGATTACCCAAAGGACGCGAAAATGAGAAAATTGCAAATTCAGGAGTTGGAAGAACTTAGGATTGACGCCTGTAACAATCCCGAATTTATAAGAAAAAATTAACCACTGCTCATGACAAGATAATCACCTAGAATGCATTTGAAGTGGCTGATAAGGTCTTGTTATTCAACTCCCGGTTGAGGTTGCGTCCCGGAAAGTTGACGAGCAGATGGACAGGCCTTTTTATAATAACCAGTGTTTTCCTTTTGGAGACTACGATATTTTCAGTGATGCAAACGGAGCATTCAAGGTGAATGGGAACAGGCTGAAGGCCTTCTATGAGAACCGTGACGCCAGGTGGATGGACGAGCAGGAGTTTGGGGAGTATCCCAGGTGGAAATCACGAAAGATTAAGCACAAATGCGTCGGACTCGAGACGTTAAACGGGAGCGCTAGCGAGAGGCAGCTCGATGTCAGGTCATATTTTTCTTTTATTATTTATTATTTTTCATTTTACAAAACTTCTTTGACTACACTTAAACTTGCAAAAGTTTAAGTGTGGTGAGAGGAGATTTTGTAACTTTTTGTGTCAAAAATTCAAAAAATAAAAAATAAATAAAAAATGAAAAATTTTAAAATACAAAAACATAAAAACTCATAAAACCCATAAAAAATTAAATTTTTGTTTTCATTTCATTTTTCTTATTTTCGTAAATAAACTTGTTTTATTTTTGTAAATAAACTTATCCTGCTTGGATTTGTAAATATCAAAAGGCTTTTAAAAAGAAAAGTGGAAGAAAAGGATTTTTGAAAAGGAAAGATTTTTTAAACCGAGTCCTTCAAGCAGAGACATTTTTGAAAAGTATAGGATTTTGGAAAAATATGAATAATTTTTGAAATTTTTTAAAGGATATTAAATTTTTTGCCATAATATTCCCTATTCCATCTAATTCCATATATACTATCCATATAAAGTCCATTAATGGTTTAAAAATCTCATAACGTGTTCATTTCCTCAATATTTTAAGACAAGATATAATGTTTCCAGTCTTTAGTACCGTATTAAAATTTTTGAAATTAACACTATCTTTTACACCATGATTTTGGAAAATGTCTTGATTTTAACCAAACTTTCAGGCCTGTTAATAACATGTGCGACCAGTTTCTAAGTTCGGAGAAAATAAAAATTTTGGCCCTGTATACTATCTCCCCAGGCTTGTATATTATACCCTATCCCATTGCAAAAAAATAAAAGGGTTTAAAAAAAAAATAATCATTTTCAAGTGTTAAAAGCACAACTTTTCTCTCGAGCATCAATATTTTATATTGTTTTGGTTAGGTTCTATTTTTCGAGCAGCTGCGCCTGCGGACCACAATAGCCGGCTGGTTCTTTGTGTCGGACAACATGGACCAAAACCCCCCTCGCGTGCTCCCAAGAAGTCCAAAAAGAGAGGGAAATGGAGAGGAAACTGGAGATCTGAGAATGGACGAGCTTCGGTTGAGAGTGATTGAGCTGGAGAGGGAATGGTCCAATATGAGGCAGGAGCTAATTAAGATTGGCAAATCCAAGGGCGAATCCCGTCCATGGAGCTATTTGTCTAAGAAATTAGGGTTTGCTGGTACGAAAGCACTTGTGCAGGCTGATGACAAGGAAGGATCTTCTCTTGGCTGTTGATTAGATTTTGATTAGAGGATTTTCTGAGTAGAGGATTTCCGTGCTTTGTGTCTAGCTGAGGAGATTACTTTTTGGTTATAGGAGTATTGGGTTTTAAGTTGTAATGATTGGTCCGATTTTCGCTTTATTTTTCCGATTGTTTTTGGATGCAATCTGATTAATTTTCTGCAGTGGTTAACTAAGTAATAACTTAATAATTTATTTCGATTTTGTTCTTCTGTTTTGTCTTTTAGTATTAGATGAATTCTGCTTCCAAACGGGCCCTAAATAAATCCCTTCACAAATTTATTTTTCTTTACTCCAAAAAACTGAACTTAGCAATATTTATGGAAAAAAAAAATGGTGCAAGAAGGTCAACACACACAAAGTGTGTGTGACCCGCTTCTGGTTCCAAATGTGCAAGCTCTTTCTGATTCATTGAATGGATCAAATCAGATTCATTCAAAGCTTGATTCTGCTTGCAAAGAGTAGGAATTTTTCCAGGTAAGTCCTATTTACATGTCTGAAATTATACTAGTAATCTTAAAAATAGTCATGTTTTTTTGCCATGTGTCATCAATATATTCTTCAACCAGTGTGAGCCATTAGATGCATATCAACAAGCACGCACAACCATTAGATGAGACAAGTTTTGGGCTGTTCTCTGTGTGAGCCATTAGATGCATATAAAAAAACGCTCGGATGAGAGGATTGTTTTTTCCGAAGAAAAGAGGGCATAAAAATATTGTATGAGTTTAGTGAGAATTAACCCCAATCCTTTATTTTTCATCTACTTTTGATCTTCCTCAAAAGACCACATCATCACTTTTATCTCAAATGTTAGATCAATTTTTTTGTCGAATCTTAGCAATTTATTTTCTTAAATTTATTGATATTCTATGGCAACATTTATGTGGTTATTAAAACATAAGCATATAATTGGTTGAATTGGTATTTTGTGTACCATACTCGATTTATTGAGAACCCTTGTGAGTTTGTCTATGACCATCAGATCTTAATCAGATGGTTTCAATGAATCATGACGCAAAATTATGTTCAATTATTAATATCAATAGTTACCAAGGTTGCAAATAGCGTTTAGCGGTGTGCTGCGTTTAGAATTTTCATGTAGCGAATAGCGCATGTTGCGGAGATATATTTTTATATCGGATAATATGTGTAAATATTGTTTTCCCTATATACCATTACATAATATATGCACCACAAAATCTAAAAGAAGAAACATGCAACACTAAAATATGATTAATATTAAAATATTAACAATAAAAGTTTGAAATGTTCTTGTCAAAAGTTACATGTCCAAAATCAAAATATGATTAATATTAAAATATTAAAATACAACATATTTATCCATTAAAAACAAATCCATTAAAAACGCTATTCAGCCGCTACACCTCAACATACACGCGCAACACCGCTATTGCGGACCGCTTCATGCTAAATTGTCGAAAAACGCTACACCGCAACAAAACTGCTGCGCGTAGCGTTTAGCTTCCGAAAACCGCTATTGCGCTGCTACGGACCGCTATTTGCAACACTAATAGTTACTGAAGAGTTCACTCATTAAAATATAAATATTTTTTCTTTTCTTCTTTAAAAAATTATAATTCGTAATGAAATATTTTATTTCTAAATTTAAAATCATCAAATATAAAAATATGTTGGAATTTTCACTTTATTTTGAGTTCCATATTGTTATGGTTTTAATTTTTTTTTCTTACTAAAATATGTGAATATAGACTATATAAAAGAAGATGTACAAAAATAATATACTCATTAACTTATATCTTATACCTTATTTTTCAACTATTTTTGAGCATTCTCAAGAGACCTATTGTCAAATTTATCTTGGCCGTTGGATCAATTTTTTTTTTTGAAATCTTAGATTTTCATTTAAATTATTATCACAATATCACATGTACCAATAGGTAATGAAGAGTTTACTCATTAAAATATAAATAATTTTTCTTTTCTTCTTTAAAAAATTATAATTCTTAATGAAATATTTTATTTCTCATGTAAAAATTATCAAATATAAATTTGTCGGAATTTTCCCTTTATTTTGAGTTTCATATTGTTATGGTTCCATTTTTTTTCTTACTAAAATATGTGAATATAGACTACATGAATGAAGATGTACATAAATGATACGCTCGTTAACTTATTATGCCTTATACCTTATTATTCATCTCTCTTTGAAAATTCTCAAGAGAACTTGTAAGAAATGTGTAAACATGTCGTGTACGAATTCACACTCTTAACAAAGATATTTATATTTTCCCTAATTCTTTTAATTCTTTTACATGTGTATATGTGGTGTGTGAGTTTAGGGTGTCGATCCACCAGGCGGTGTGGCCTTAAATTTCAACTAATTAATCAAATGTTAGTTCTAATATTTAGTTTCAAAGATTTTGAGATGAGTTTGTTTTTGGAATAATAAAGGGAAAAAGATAGAAGTAAGATTTTTGATTTTTCAAATATTTAATTAAAGGTAGGGACTTGTAAGATAATTTGTTCAAGCATGTTAACATTAACCATCAAATATTTCAATCTTAAGATTTGCAAATTAAGTTCAAGTGTTTCAAGCTAAAAACACCCAATTAATGATTTCATTTAGATCTAAACATAAATCAACCAATTCAATATTCAAATTCTAAATCCAACCAAAACTTCAATTAATTAAACAAACTCAGCCAAGTAATTATTTAATTAATTGGTCCCATAATATTTACAATTTATAGATTTAATCTAAACAACATAGCTAAGTATTCAAATCAAATATTCAAAAACGTTTCATGACAACTTTCACAAATCTCCAAATCAAATCAATTAATACAAGGTTTCCAACAAACTTAAACAAATGATCACATCCCTACTAAAGATATACTCACTAATGTTCATAAAACCCATATTTACACAAGATTTAAACATGATATTCATTCAAGAAAAGAAGAAGAAATAAGAAAAAAATTAAGCAAAATAAAATTGAACCCTAAAGTGAAGAGTCAAGCTAGAGCCCCTCCTTCTTGATTGATCTCGCCTGCCTTTCAATCCTTGCTCAAGCTAGAACAAGCACCCTTCTCCTTGTAAAAATTCAAACTCTCTTTCTACTCTTTAAAATTAGGGTTTTGAGCTTAGGTTAGTAATGGTAGAAGAAGAAGAAGAAGAAGAAGAAGAAGAAGAAGAGGAATGTGGATGGTGTAGAAATGGTGTGTAAGAATGGATGTGGTAATGGATGTATGAATGGATCTCTTCGAGAGAGAAAGGGTGGTCAATTTATAAAGAAATTTAACCTAGAAAAGATTTGGAAATAGGGTTGTGGGACTAAAAATTTAGCTTGACGCGGATTTATTTTGGGGTAGTAACTTGGCAGATGTGTATCACTATTTTTCCTTCTTTTCTATTCAAATTCTGCTTGGGTGCAATTTTCTGAGTGTATTTAACAATTTCCCTCTATCTCATCCACTTTCAACTGCCTGTATACGTGGCATACTCGGATTGGCCATGGTAGTCAACAACCTTGCCACGTGTCGCTTCAGGATTGGTGAAAATGGAACCTCGTACTGACCAGGTTCATCTGTTGAGGAGAAAGAGGCCACGCGCCACTTCCTTATTGGCCAATTTCAAACCTAGTACTGACCTGTTGCAGGTTGCTGCAAAAACAATGTTTGAATTCCCCTCCATTTCTTCACACTTGACGGTCCAATTCAACCCTAATCGTGTGTTATCCAAGCAAAGGAGATATCCATTTCATCAATAACTAGAGAAAACATTCGCTTCAGTTTGGGAAAATGCATAAAGCCACGTGTCGCTTGGTGAATGTGGGAAAGTAAAATCTCGTATCGACAAAACGAATTTTTGCAGTACACATTTCTGAAATGATTCGCCACGTGTCACATGGTGAATGGCTATTGTTCCCGCAGTTCATAATTAGCAGAAACCGCATGAAGATTCCCCTACATTTCGCCTCAATGGGCGGTCCATTACATGCTCAAATCAGTGTTAATGAAGAAATGGAGGCATCCGGTGAACTGAAAACCGGGTAAAGGTTTGGATGGCTGAAATTATAAAACGCGTTCGGCAGAAAGCCTTGCCACGCGTCTGGTCCAAATTATCTCGTACTGAAACCTCGTACTGACATCGATTAAGTGTTCCCCAGTAACGGGCTGCCACGTGCCCTTTTCAATGCAAGTTTAAGAGTCTGTTCCACCTGTCGATTTTGGATTGGGAGAATAATCAACTAGTGCACCACATGTTAACCTTTTATTGGCCCAAAAATAATGCTCGTATTGCTTTATTTCTGCTCTTATTGAGCTTTAAGTTGAATAATGGGACACATGTCTCATCTTTATTGGTCTAGAGAAGGGTTGACCTGGTCAAAGTTTGTCTTTGACTCGGTTTGACCAAATCTTCAATCGTGATTTATGGGAGTTCTATAAGGCTTTTTTTCGCGAGGTTTGTACCGTTGGATCCTTCTCGCCAAGCTATTCGATTTGGTAACCAGTTTGACCCCTTTTGGGATAGTTGACTTTTTGTCAACTGGGTGATTTCCCAGGTTTGACCTTTCGTCTTTTTATGGATTTTGTAGATTTTGGCTTGGATAATTGGCGGGTAAGGATTATAAGAGAATTGGAGAGGCGTCTGTAGGGTTTTTGCGGAGATTTGTTGAGAATTCGGCCATCCTTGGCCCAGGATTTGCAGATCGGCTTTTTATTTGGAGTTGACTTTTCACCAAGTCATTCAAATATCTCTTTCTTGGTCTTTTTACCTGAAAAATCACACAAAAGTGTATTAAGAGTTTCAAAAATAATTTTTATTAATTTTAAACATTTTTCCAACATTTTATGTGATTTAATGGTGAATTTTATATGATAAAAATCCTAAAAATGTGTATAAAAATACATCTTACAAATCTCACCATACTTAAACCAAGTTTGCCCTCAAGCGTAAATTTAAATCAAGTTTTAGGGTTCTTAGAATTAGTTTAAATCCTTTTGAAAAGCGATTAAATTATTGCCATAATATTAGTTGATTATTATAATAATACACGAATGTCGGTGAATGTCCATTAATAATTTTAAAACCTCAAAGTCGTTTCAACTCGCCAATCTTTTATCCCAATTAATCATTTTCCAAAAGCTAGTATCCTAAGAAAATTTTTATAGTTTGGCCTCCTAAATTTTACCCCAAGATTCCAACTCAATTTTTACTTCACCTCCAAACAAGTTAAAAATCTGATAAGATATCCATGAATCACGAAGCTCATACAATCTTTTTATGCTCTCTTTTCTTCGAAAAAAAACAATCTTCTCATCAGAGCATTTTTCTGGTAAGCTAAAACTTCTCTTCGTTATTCAATCTGCTGGTTGTCTTTGCCACAAACGCTTCCATCCAACATGTCTTTCGTTGTCTGATCTACTGCTTTGTGTTCACCTCCAACCCTTCCATCATGTTATTGGTTGCTAATATCACAGGCATTAAGATCGCAAAGGTTTGTTTATTTGCATTTGGCGACGGTAGTATCAAAGAGAAACCATAGAAGTTTTTGTGAACAAAATAGAGAAATATTTTGTATTTTTTAGTTAAAAAAAAAGTTTTATCTAACTTAGGAAATCGATGAGGAAAAAAAATATAATTTTGTTGTAATTGGGGTTTGGATTATCCAGTTGAGGAGTATGAGTGGCCATTATTGTAGATTTCTTGAGCAAGATATTTCAGAAATAAAGAATTTTTGTAAACGGCAAAAGAAGTTGAAAGAATTTGGTGAGATTTTGTTTTTTCATAAATTTTGGGTTAAAATGAGTAATTACCCGAATTGGTACTGTTATTGGATTCAATCACTTTGAATCATCATAGTTGTCTAAACTCTAAAATATTGAATGTACTCTTTTTGTTCCTATGTATATTTTTTCTTGAATTTCACATTCTGATATAAAAGTAAGAAAATTGTTTACTGTCATACGAGTAAGACAATCAAATTTGATCTGCCTAATTTAAGTAAAATAAATAGGAGAATAATGATATAATACCAAACAATTTATGCGTTATTTAGGTTTAGGATTTGAATACAATTGTATGTATGACATGTAAAATTGTATTTCTTAATTATCTTGAGATTAGTTTACTTTTTGTCGTCATGTTACAATTATGACTGTTGTATTGTTCTAAACATTTGTGAAAATAGTTTTTGTTGTTAATTAGTCTGAATGCCTTCTCATAATATCAAATGATTTGTGGTCTAAAGTAAATAACACAATTATAAACCCGCAACATAGTGCGCAAAATATCCTAGTATAAATAAGATTTTAGCCTATAATCTTATCCCAAAATAGCATTAGCAGACACCTGACCACCCATTAATTAATGTTCACTACAACAAAAAATGCTTATTATCATGGTTCTATATACACAAAAGCAAAAGTATGTTTATGGTAACTTTTTCTCACACTCATTAACATGGTTTTAATACCGTGAAAACCTTACTACGGTTTTGATGCCAAACCGTTTAAATGCATCGCATGTTATCATGGTTATTGAAAAACCGGTTTGATGTATTCCCCGGTTTTATAAAAATCATGATAAAAAGATGAAATCCAGTGCTTGTTATCACAATTCTTTAATAATAAGTTAAACATTTTCCCGGTTTTATTGAGAACCGGGGTAAGAAAGCCAACTTTTCAGAAAAATCAGCATCTTATATCCCTCCCGTTCCCTCTTGCGAAAAGACCCACCAAGATGCTCGCTCACTCTCTCTCATGGCGATCTCCAAATCCAAACGCCATGGGAATGTTGAATCTGCAGTCTCAATTCGCCATGAACGAATTTAATTTGGAATCGAAGTGTACGATCGGCGATTCCGGCCAAGAGAGGTTCGTTTGGTTGATTCTTGATTGGATTTGTAGTTTTTTGATTGTTTCTGTGCTCTGATGATTCGATCAGTGAAAACTCTGTTTGATTTGTTGCTTTCTGCTGTGAGATTCATGCTGTATTTTCCTGTCAATCCCTTTGAATTATCTTGATTTCTTTTGATTCATGAATTTTGTATTTAATCTATTTGTGCTGAATGTGTGAAGGGAAGCAATTCTTCCTTCCTCTCCTCCCTTTCTCCCAAATTGTAGCAGATCTTCCTGTGCTTAGTCGCCTCAGTTCAGAGAATGAGTTAACTTGCATAATTTCACCCAATTTAACAATTAAGCTTGATTTAATCCTCAATTGACCTGAAATCATGCAGTTACGAATTGGTGAGCATGGTGAAAAGCAATCCAAGTACTTAAAGGCCGATCACGGAGAATCTTCTTCAGTTCCTCTTCTTCATCATCAACATAATCATGCGTGATTGACTTAAATCAGTACTTAGATCAAAGGATTCAGGCGCGATTGACTGAAATACGCCTTCTGCGGTAAGATTGTCTCTCCATATTGATGCTGAGCCTCCGTCACAGGTGCGTTTTTAATACATGATTGATTGTGTAATTTTGGTATATTTTTGCTCAATTTGATTTTTTGTTTTATGAATTTTTCAGGTCAATGTAACTCATCAGTCCTTAACGGCACCTCTTACTCTCAAGCTGCTACTAATGAACAGGTAAATTTTGTTTTTTTTCTTATAAATTTCAAAATGATTTAAAAGAAACTATATAGTTGAGATTACTGATCTTAAATTTTTAATTTTCTTAAAACTGAAAATCGTAAATTTTTTTTTTCAGAATTATGTGATAACTCCAAGGGAGCCGTGCTTCTCATCCATAGACTCAGAAATTCAGGTGGGAATCTTCTAAAAAGGGCCTTACTTTTATCAAAATTGTAATTTAAATGCTTTTTATATGTTAATTTTATAAAAAAAGTAAATGTTTTCTTTCGATATAAATGATTTAACACCCCTTTCATCACAAGGGCTCGTCTTCTATCTGTCAATGCTAGTGATAACGTTACTTTTTTATTTATTTGACAGTTATCTTTGGAATAAATTTAACTAACATAATCCTCAAAATGTTTTTATTACATGAACAGATCCACACGACCATTCCCGCTTCAACGACACCTGTCCCTTGTCTTAACACGCAACAGGTAATATTTTCTTTTTACTACAATAAAACCCTAAATATTATAAAATATAATTTTTTTTTTTTTGAAATGATAATAGGCTTTCTCATAAAGATCAAAGGGATCCATTTCAAAAAAGGCTGATGAAGTGCGTTTATTTGGAGAACCAGGTTTACTATGAAGATGAGAACTTTTAAGCAAATTTATACGTTTTTTTAGTGAAATATTATACATTTTTTGTTTGTTATGGAATATTCTATTTTTTTTGGAATGTGGTATATTTTGTGTGTGTGGAGAATTTTTTTGATTTAATATAATATATTTTGTTCAAATATAATCATATTATTATTTAATTTGATGATTGAAATGTTTATAGAAAACCTTGTTAAACAGTGGCATATTGAACGGAAGTAAGCATGGTTTCAACTGTGCTAACGTACTCGCGGTCAAAACCGTGTTAAGATATTCGGACGTAAACACGGTTTAAACCATGAAAATAAAACCGTGTAACATTTATACGCAGTTTCGAAACCGTGAGTATAAATGTTTATCACGGATGGAGATGTCACGGTTCTACCACAGTTTCAAAACCGTGTGAAGACACGCTTTACCATGGTTTAAACCATGTGTACAAACAAATAAGACCGTGTAACCGAGCGATTTTTTACATAGTGGTTTATGGGCGTCAAAAAGTTATTTTCGGAGAAGGCTCATCCCACTTTCATTTTCGTTGCTAATGGAGATTTTGAATCCTCAAAACTCTTAAATCACATGCATGATATTGATATATGACTAATTAATTAGGCTAGGGACCATTCATCAAAGTGACGATAGTTTTTTAAATTTGCAAACAGTTGAGTGGACTCTATGGTTGCGTCATGGAGTGCCTAGCTTATTTTTCTTGTCTAGAATGATTTAATTTGCACTGTTTATACACGAATACTAACATATGATAATTATTAATTAACAATTCACTGTTTGTTTTTTTTGAAGGAGGTACGTGATTGCATACACTCGTAATTTTCATTAAAGACAAAGTTTCCCAATTACAAGCTAGTTACGAGGTAAAGAGCTAGAGAAATAATTACAGCTACGCAATCCGGGCATTAGGTCACATGGGAACGAGAAACTTTGGCATAAAAAATGCCCCCAAATGGTGAAGTACTTTGCATGGCTTTTTTCTTCAAAAGAGAGTTCTCATGGCCGATAAACTCGCAAAACGCAATTGTCCACATCCTCCGGTTTGCCCAAATTGCAACAATGGCCCGGAGACGGCTGGCCACTTGCTAGGAGCCTGCCGGTTTGCACGAAAAGTATGGTGGCTTGCACGCGCTGAGAGGGAAGGCCAAGGCCTGGCCTTGACGGATGATCTCCTGACAAATTGGATTTCCAACCGGGCATCTAAAGAACGAGGATCGTAATTGGTGGGATGTTATATGGTTGTCTTGTTCTTGGGATATTTGGAAGGAACGAAACTGGCGGGTGTTCGATCGGGGCAAGAGCAATGCCCCGGCCTCCTCTGGCCGAAAATTGCTGATCAAATCGACTAAGGTTGGACATCGCTGAGAGAGAGAAGAAGACTCCGGCGAAGTTCTGTTCTTCCTCTTCTTCGGGATGTTTCTTCTGGCTACATTTTTTCCTTCTTTTTTTTATCTCTTTGTCGTATCATCCGCAAATTGCAAGGCTCTTGGAGTCATTGCGATTGGGGAAGAGAGAAGAGGGTTAAGTTTGAGGAGAATAGTTTGAAGGGCATCCACCGCTATATTGAAGAACATGGGCGATAACGGGTCACCTTGATGCAATCCATGATGATGGAGAAAAGGAACCCCCGTTAGTCCGTTCACTCTTATTGCATAGGTTGAAGTGGATAGAAGGCGCCTAATCAAAGAGATCCAAAGGGGCGGGAAGTCGCGTTCCTTTACAATATCCAAAAGAAAGTCCCATTTGATGTTATCAAAAACCCATGTGAAGTCCACCTTGAGCATTACCATTGGTATTTTGGATCGATAGAAGAAGTGAAGTATTTCTCTCGAGATGACAAAAGATTCCATGATGGACCTCGTTTTAATAAAAGTCGTTTGGTAATAATTTATTACATGCGGAAAAAGGGGTTGTAGACTTTGGGCAAGGGCCTTAGAATTAACCTTAGGGATGCCGGAGATTATTAATCGACCGAAAATCATTAAGGAGACATGTATATTCCTTTTTCGGGATGAGGGTGAGAGTCACCTCATTCAATCAACGAATATTTAGGGTGCCTTCATGAAATTATTTGAAAATTGCCATGATATCTCCTTTCAATACCTCCCAATAGGTTTGAAAAAATTCCGCCGGCAATCCATCCGGTCCACTTGACTTTCCTTTAGAAATGTCAAAGATAACATTTTTACTCCCACTTTGAAGAAGGGGGCAATGATGGCGTTAAGGTTAGGGGGAGGAATGAGAGAATGAAAGAGAGGAGTGAGATTAGCATTATGAGGAGGAGAGGGGGAGCCCAAGTGTCTCTTTGAAAAAAATAGAGAAGGCAAGTTGGATTTCCACCGGCTTGGTAATGGAAGAGGAGCTGATTGTCAAGGAGGGGATGAAGTTATGTTGCCTTTTGTAAGAGTCGATTGTGTGAAAATATATTGTGTTTTGGTCTCCCAATTTTAACCAAAGACAAGATGAGCGTTGTTGCCATTTGACTTCTTTAAGAGCAATCATGTCATAAGCCTTGGATCTTAATTCAATCCATAGCTTAAACTCTTCCTCATTCAAGAGTCGTGACTCCTCGGCCTTGTCAAGTAGTTCGATGCAATGCTTGACCAAATCAAGTTGAGGGTTGGTATTGGCAAATTTGCGCACCGCCCAAAGCCGAAAAGCCCGAGTGCACGAGGAGAGTTTACATAAGAATACCTTTGCCATATTATTTCCTATGAATTGCAAAGTCAATTTTGTTATACTACCTCCTCACATTGTGAGTCCTTCATCCAAAAACGTTCAAAACTTTAATGACCTTTTTTGAGGCGGTCCTCCTTTGAGGTTGAAAAGGAGGGGAGCGTGAACGGAAGAAATGTTGGGGAGTGCCATAAGAGAGGGAGAGAGAGTGGTGGAGAAGAAGTGATTGGAGATAAAGACTCGATCAATATTCGAGAGAGTTGGAGCAGGACGCTTATTTGATCATGTGAATTTCCCCCCCGTGAGGAAAATTTCCTTGACATCAATTTCATTTAGAGTATGGTTGAAGTCACAAAGAAGTTGAAGGGAGAAGTTCGAACCGGTTGAGTCATGCGTTGATCTATAGAGATTGAAATCTCTAACAAGAATCTAAGGTAGTTGGAGGAAGGAGTTTAGGGAATTAAGTTCTTCTAAGAAGGCGCTTTTAAGAGTCATCATTCGGGACGTAAATATTTGAGACTAGAAACTTAAGACCTTCCTTAGATTTAAGGACCACATACGACTAATTCTTTATGAAAGAATCCACTAAGTTGAAATTTTTAGACCATGAGATAAGAATTCTTCTTTTAGACCTATTTGCATTCAAGAAAAAAAAATTATCAAACTGAGAATTAGTAATAGGTTTAATTAAAAATACATTAATGTCACTCTACTTAGTCTCATGCAAGCAAAAGAGATTACAATAAGAGTGTTTAATGCAATCCTTAATAGTGGTCCGTTTTTCTCTTTGGCCTAAGCCTCAAACATTCCAATATATAATAAGTTCAAAGGTTCACAAAACATTTAAAACAACAACAAATCCTAGAAATAAGGAAAATAGAAATAGTAAAGAATGAAGCCATGGTGGATCCCTCCTTAGAGTTCATCATCTCCAAAATCTGAGCTATCCCCATAATCGAGAAGCTCTTCCTCATTGTCATTATCCTCGGAGGAACCTATGCCACAAGAAGAAGAAGATGGGATGTTAGAGAATATTGCCTTTTGAACTATGAATTGAGAGAGGGTAGGTCCTTAGAGGGATCAAGATAGTTGGAGAATTGTTGTTGTTTTTTTTCCTTTATTATGTTTTGAAATTGGGTAAGAGTAAGATTGAGATCATTTCCTTCTTTGATTAAATCAATGGATATCTGTTGGGCCTGCTGTACCGAAGTAGATAAACCCATTGATTCCCTGACCCTAATAATGACATTGGGGGATAATGGCTTAGCCCTAATGAACTCCTCATCAAGCAAATTAATGATACCGGCATTTCTAATGGATTTAACCAATGTGGACTTATTAGCCTTAAGATTAGTTCTTTTTTTAGTTATTGATGGACCGGAGCCATCGTGGAACCAGAGCTTTCTCGTCGGTCTTTTATGTTGGGTTTCTACCGTTCATAACGCAGCGGAAAAAACAAAACGAAACAAAATCGAATTCGAAACCCAAAAGAAGGATCCGTGAATTACAATTAAATCAAAGAAAAGTTCATAACTTTGTACCTTCGGATTACGCTTAATCTGTGATGATTGAAAGCGAATTCGGTTGACGCTTTTCTTTGCCCGATTTGAAACCGGTTTCCAAACCGATCCTTTGAATGTTTCGCCTAACCGGTCTCACAAACCGATCTCCAAGCGATCTCCAAACGAACCGATTCTCCAAACAAACCGATTCTCCAAACAATCCAACGGTTTCAACCCGAATCACAAAGATGCCGCACTTCGCTTCGTCCTCTACCGGTATCCACATGAACAACCCCTTTGAACAGATAAAGAACGATATATGCTAGTATTCGTTCTTCATTTTCTCACAGAAATAACAAGAGAATAATTTTCGGATTTTTCTCTCTTTTTGTCTCACAAAATTGGATGAAAATAATATGCCTTCCTCAATCATTTTGGGGTATCTCTTGTGCCTATATAGTCCATAAGTTTCATATCCTATGTGCATGGTAACTATGTAACCATATATGCAAAACACCTTATCATATAAGATGTAGGATTGGATGTGTCACTTAACTATGTAGCTCTTCATATAACTTATCACATAATATGATCTTTTTCTGTGTACATCCCAATAGTTGTTCTTTGTGTGTGACCCTGTAGGTTTACTTAATGTTGGCAATAATCACAACGGATTATAAATCATGAGCGGCCTCTAGCAAGACATCATGATTACCCAAATTAAGCAAATCTAGATGATTCGATCAAACCTAATTTATGTTCATGCATTGTATCCCTTTGTTACACGATATCTATATCGTCCATAAGGCATGGTATGTGTCAACCTTACATTAGTCGATAAATATTTCTTGACACCGAATTTGATTGAACATGAAATGACATTAATAACTCCTTATTAATTCACTCGAGCACGGCCGTGCGTTTTCTTCAATCAAATCATCAAGAGGCCTAAAGATATCTCTCTCATTTTATGATAGGAACAAATCCTATCTTAATTAAACTCTTTCCTCCGCATAATTCATTATATACCTAATTATAATCTTTATGACCGCCCAGTTAAAGACGATGTTAGATTATATTAAAGTATAAAATTTCTCATGTAGGAAACTGAGATAGTCTCAAGTCTAAGGATTACAGATACATTCTTTACTGAGAATAACTAATGACACGAACCATGTAGTATTCTCATGGTGGGTCAATCCAGTATATGGTCTCTAACATATACTTACGTTAATGACTTAATAACTCTTATTCATGATCAGTAAAACGTGACCATCAGTCAACTAACATACTGATGTACATTTATAGCTTATCATAAAGTATGTTTGTCTCACAAACATCCTATGAATGATCAGGGACGGTTTAGAATATCATTCATAATACTTTATAGTTTTACTATCAAAGTCACATACTTTGATGATATAAAGCTGAATATCATATTCAAGGTTCATTTTAGTAATAAGAATAAAATAACCAATACGCATTTATTATATAAACAAACTCCAAATAAACATAATGTTTGTTTAACACAATCCATACATCTAGATCTCAAATATATATTGGCCTAGGACATACTACTAACATTTTAGACTTAAATTTGGGCCAAATTGCTAATGGGTTGAAATGGAACTAAAGCCCATATTTTAAAATAGAAGGAATAAGATTCCTGGAATTTAAAGAGGGTGGAAATTGTTTCCTAGGTAAGGGAGGTGGCATTTGAATACCTGGATGAACACGTGGTAGGTAGTCCCCTTCTTCATTATGTTCCGCTTCTGCATCTGCATCCTCAGTGCCAGGCTCAGTCTGGGTGACAGTGTTGGGAAACCCGTAGCCATGTACGCTACATGCGCAGCGGAACCTACGGGTTCAACCCTCCCTACGATTATCGTAAAGGAAATAAAGGTACGAGATTATGCTATTAAAATTTATACCTCGGATCTTCCTGATCCGGGAGGGAGAATCGGATGTAGGTCTGAACGAACTTCTGTCTTGCTTTCTTCTCCTTTGTGCTCCTAAAGCTCGAATCGAACGAACTCCTTATTTCTCCTAGGGAAAAGAAACTGATCGCTCGCTAGTCTTCAAAGTAGAAGACCTCTACTCGTATCCACGTCGAACTTCGAATCGTCGGAATAACTGGACTCGGCTAGACGAGTCCGAAAATACTTTCAGGAGGTTCTCTTTCTTTCTCTCTATATTACGGCAGCCTGGAGGCTCTGTAATGTGTGTTCTAATAGAGGGGGCAGCCCCTATATTTATACTAAAGAGAGAGGCGAAGGATTGCTCAGTTACCATAAATAAAACCCTAACTACAGCGCTTATTCCGTTCCCAACGGACCTATTCCGTTCCAAACGGACCTATTCTGTTCCCAACGGAATAGGGTTTCCTTATCAGAAAACTTGGCTGCCGAGGAATTGGCCGAGTTATGTTGCCAACGGAACTGTTCTGTTGACAACGGAACTGTGCTGATTTTTGTACAATCATTCATATCAATCATCCAATGATCGATTATTTCCTTCACCTATTTATACATCATATGTTTAACCATTTAAGAGCATTTCCTTCCCGACTACACGTTGTTCTATGTGTGACCGTGTAGGAACCATTAACGCTGGCAACGATCTTCCAAAGATCGTAAGTCATGAGTAACCTCTAGACTGGTGTCATGACTA
Organism: Juncus effusus; assembly: GCA_027726005.1. Lineage (NCBI taxonomy): Eukaryota > Viridiplantae > Streptophyta > Magnoliopsida > Poales > Juncaceae > Juncus > Juncus effusus. Next base: position 7,544,778 of record CM050902.1, read on the forward strand.
CCCATGTTAAATAAAATGATCAGCGATCATAAACCTATCTGAATAGACATTTGATTACTCCTTTTGTTCTACAATATATGTCTTGATCACAAGGCATGGAAGTATGTCATCCTTGAGTTTTGACCAAAGTCTCTTTCCTGATCGAGAATTAGACTGAACAAATACAAAATAATATTAACAACACATGTTAATCCATTTTGAGCATGGCCATGCATTTCCTTCAGTCCTAGTTCATCAGGTGGCGCAGAGATATCTCCCTCTTAACGAGAGGAACAAATCCCATCTTGGTCACTCACATTCCTCGTCATGATTCAGTGCATACCTAATGATGACCTTAATGATCATCCCGTTACGGATGACGTATGATCATATTAAAGTATGCAGGAATCCATAGTGACCTCATGTCATAGGAACAAGCAAACTATTCATATGAGAATCACTAATGACATATACCATGCATATTCTCATAGTGTGGTCAATCCAGTACGTGTTCTCTAACACATACCTATATTCTAGACTTGACATCCCTATGTCCATGATCAGCAGAACATGATAATCCAGTCTGCGAATATACTAGTGTAGATATGTAGCTTCTTACTTGAAGTATGGTTATCTCTATAAACATCCCACATATCACTACTAAGGACGGTTTAGAATGTCATTCGTTGGTTCACAGTTCTACTATCAGAATCACATATTCTGATGACGTGAACCCGAAGTGTCATTCATGGTCGATCTAATATATGTAAATATATTAGTCACCCATACACTCATTCATATATGAACTGAATAAACGTGTTTCTCATAATCTAATATCTAGTCTAACACTTTGGCCTAGGGCATAATTCCTTCAGACAGGCACAAACATTTTCTTCCCTTCTAAATTGTTGCTATCTTCTTCTGTGTCCTGCACCCCCCCCCCCCCCCCCCCCCCCCCCCCCCGGGTTCCACCTGGTTTACAGAGATAACATGCAAGCTGCCAACTGTCTGACTGGCAATTTTGTCCCCCACGTCATTTGAATTTGAGTTTGTCATGAAGTCAGATTGGGTTCCGATGATCTTCGCCATGGCTTGGAGGTACTGGCTCCCTCCCAATCTCCATTATTTCCGGTAGAGGATCATCACCATTTTCCACCAGTAATTCCGAAATAATTTCCCTAATTTTATTACACACTGTTTGTGATGAAAGCTGGAGCCTGTTCAAGAAATTCAGAGGACAAAATGGAATCATCATTGACTCAGCCTAGGTCCCTTGCCCGATCATGGTGGGCACGCTCGAGTCTTTACCTATCCGTGATCCGTTCAATAAAATCGTCAAAAATTTCATCGGGCTGTGTAGGATCCAGCGAAACAAAGGAAAAAAGATGCTTCTCATTGTGACTAGTCACCTTAATACAAACCTTGGCCTCGAGTCCATTCGAGATCAGTTCAATCTCATTGGTGATGTTTGAAAGGTCAGTAATTGCTAGAACAATGGAGAGAGACTCTAAAGAAGTGAGGTTGGGGAGTGGACCGTGGTGCATGAAAATCCCCATTGAACTAGTCAAGGTAGTCAATTGGTCTATACACCAAGCTTGTAACGGTAAGTCAGTGAGGTCGAGCCAAACCCAGTAACAGAAGGACACCGGAGTGGCACCAATGAAGGTGTTTCATTGGTAGCACACAAAGTTCGCTCTTCTAAGGGCAGCTAGGTCATTATGAAGGAATTCAGTTCTATTGACATCAGGTGGGAGAAAGACAATGTAACGATACATGCCCCAATAAACTAATTCAAAGGAGGAATTTAAAGAACGACGCCTTTGCAAGAGGCGGTTGAAATGAAAAAAAGCTCTGATCAAGAACGTCCCATACATCAAGGATGATGGCTGACCTTTCTGGAGTTATTTTCTTGTATTGATCCAATGAAAGCTTGATGAAACAGGAAGCAGAGTTGGGACTATTTTTAGGCACGTGCACTTCACCCATGAGGCAACATGGCAACAGAGGGTCATATTTCAAAGCCGGCAGAGTCGACGCCGGGGTAGGAACAACTGGGAAAACTTCAGTAGGTAGGTTGGGAGTTTGATTCCTTGGATTTGCTCCTCCTTGAGAAGTTTCCTTGTCTCTTGATTGGTTTTTCTTTGTGAGAATGAGAATTGGTTTCCTCTGCTGAATGTTGTTCGATTTTTCCTTTTGTTTTGTACAATACTTTGTGATGTGTCTAGCTGTAGCATTTGACACAACACAGGAGTTTCCGACAGGTCTCAGTCGGGTGCCCATATTTCAGGCACCGAAGACACTTGCCGGCCCAATCAGGATGAAAGGGATTTGGGGCCAAAAGAGACGTCTCTGTGGGGGGAGAGAGAGGAGGGGCGGGAGGGGAGGGGGAAGTTTTCCTTTTACGAGAGAGAGAATGGTCAACTTGAAAAGATGGAACTCCTCTGGTGACAGTGGAGTATGAGAGAGAAGGTTGTTTCTCATTATTACCTATGATGAGCTTTTCAGCTTGAGGTCCCCGTTTAGCCTATTTCTTGACTGCATTTTCAATCATTGTGTTCATGGGCTCTTTGCCTGGCCGGCGAGGTGGGTTGGGGGAGGGGCTGCATCTTGAGATCAGAGGCTTCTAGTTGGGTATCACCATTGTTAGAGTCTTGATTGAGTTGAGGGAGTTCTTAGGAGAGGGACATGAGGTTTTGGAGTGAAGGGGAAGAATGTTGTAGGTGTAGGGACTTTCGTAAGGGGAATAAGACGGAAATGATTTCCTTAGATTTGAAATACGAAACCATCCATTACCCTCTGAAATTGCCTTTCTTTTCCCCTTTCCTCTCATGCCCATCCAGAAACCTATTTTTACTTGATCTAACTAGAAAATCAATGTCAACAATTCACTTTTGTGATATTGTGATAATAATTTAAATGAAAATTTAAGATTAAAAAAAAATTATATAACGGCCCAGATAAAATTGACAATAGGTCTCTTGAGAATGCTCAAAGAAAGATGAAAAATAAGGTATAAGATATAAGTTAATGAGCATATCATTTTTGTACATCTTCTTTTATATAGTCTATTTTCACATATTTTAGCAAGAAAAAAAAATGAAACCATAGCAATATGGAACTCAAAATAAAGAATATGGAACTCAAAATTTATATTTGACAATTTTAACATTAGAAATAAAATATTTCATTAAGAATTATAAATTTTTAAAGAAGAAAAGAAAAAAAATTTATATTTTAATGAATGAACTCTTCATTAACTATTGGTATTAATAATTGAACATAATTTTGCACCATGATTCATTGAAACCATCTGATTAAGATCTGATGGTCACAAACAAATTTACAATGATTCTCACTAAATCAAGTATGGAACACAAAACACCAATTCAACCAATCATATGCTTATGTTTTAATAACCACATAAATGTTGCCATAAAATATCAATAAATTTGAGAAAATGAATGACTAAGATTCGACAAAAAAATTGATCTAATGGTCGAAATAAAAATGATGATGTGGCCTTTTGAGGAGGCTCAAAAGTAGATGAAAAATAAAGGGTTGGGGTTAATTACTTTCATTATTTGTTCTCAATATATAATTTGAACAGTTATTTTCTTGTATCTTATCTGGGACAATCAAACTTGAGAACATCAGTATAGTCTTTTCTTATTTTAGTTCGATCCAATATAGTTCTTGGGATTCCTTACAATAAAAATGGAAAAGTAGCAAGAGAGGTATAGCAAATACATTATGTGCATTATTTTCTTTATTTCGTAAAATGAATGTGTTATTGTCAATCTTCTAAAAACTTTACGTCAATAACATCATCAGCATTGACAACCAAAGCAAAAGGTAACGCATTAACGGCAATCTATTCTCATCCCTTCTTATTTGCAAACCTTGAACATCCTTTATTTGAAGCAGAAGTGTTACTCCGTCAATGTCTGAGTGCGGTGAAATGCCGATAACCTCATCGGCTTTTGCGAAAGGCGGCCTCAACACTTGAGGTTGATCTTTAAATATCTCTGTGAATGTTTCCGGTGCAACACCTAGGTTTTTGGCTATGTAATGAAATAGACACTTCGCCACTTTTGATAGCTCAACGGAGTATCCATTATTATTAAATGGAAAGTTTTGAGTTATAACATTCATCCTCCCTAAAAGAATCGTTTGTCCCCAAACGATTGACACTTTATTATTTCTTTAAAAAGACTATTATTTCATTAAACTGAAGTATCTTTTTCTTCCTTGCAATCTGATGCTTTATGACCTCTTTTGCCGCAATTGAAGCACTTCCATTTCTTTCTAAAACACTCTCCCGAATGATACCTTTTGCAATAGGAACAATGAGGCAACATCAAGCCATGATATCTTACCTTTTGTTCGGTCTCTTGAAACTCGGGTTCACGAGGCCTTTTTGTACCATGTTGCTCAAACATCTTGTTCTTCCTCAGTTCAAAGGATTGACGTCTATCGCGCTCCACACCAATTGCCATATCATTCACTTCTCCAACTGTCTTCAATTGGTGAGGTCTCACGATAGTGACTAAATTTGGATTCAACCCATCGATGAAACGTGCTACACGCTCTACTGGGTCGACAACATAACTCCCTCCAAAAGTAGAAAGTCGATGCCACTCCTCGATACTCTTGCACTCTCATAATTCCTTGCCTCAAATTTTCGAATTCTTGCTTGCGTGTGCGCCGAAGGTTGTACGAGAATTCTTGCTTGAAGAAGGCATCCTGGAACCACTTCCAAGGTATTGGTTGATTAGGGTGTTCCTCCTCGTAGCCTTTCTTCTGTAAGCTCCACCACGAATCAGCTCGTCCAGTCAGCACATGAGTGGCCAACCACACCTTGTCATCTTCCGGACATTGCATCGCATCCAGCTTCTTACACATGTGTTGCAGTCACGCGTACGCATCATCCGGGTTAGACGAGCCTAAAAAGCAGTCTGGCTTCGTATTCAAGAAATATTTTAGGAGATCTTGAGCATTTCCTTGAACTCTCCGTGAAGACTGGCTGTTATCTTGGGTTTCCTGTTGAATGAGCGTCCTTATGATCGCCAGAAAGTCACTTGCGTTGACCTGACCGGTCGCACCGTTGACATCCGATTCTTGAGACATCCTTATATGTAAAAGAAAACACTTAACCTTAGATTAATCTATTAAAAAAAATCAATAATTACCCATCCCCCACACAGTCACATGCAATGGATCATTGGCTCTGGTACCATTTTTGTTACACCCTAATCCATTTTAGGATTTGAAGTGTAACAAGTATTACAAAATTATTAGCAATATATATGTTTATTTATACAATGACTTACTACATTTAATTTATAGTTGAAATATTAAAAGAAACTAGGTTACTGCTCGAATCTCAATATCATGAACTTTTAACCTTTCAAATTGGTCATAACATCAAAATCTGATGATCAGGCGGCCACGACATCTCGAGTCATGTGCAACATGATTTCACTTTATCGGCGGCTATAGCATCTCGAGCCATATGCGGCGTTTTAACTTTTCTGACGTTCATGACATCTCAAGTCATGTGCGGCTCTTTACTTTTCAGACGGCCATATAAGGAGATTGTAATGTGTAACTATGTTTAATTAATCGAAATCAGGGACCCCAAAAGGTGTCCCCATTTTCCTTCAAAAAAAATGCTTAAATCAAATTTATACAATACAACACAATACAATATCTAAGAAATATATTTGTTACAAAATATTTTATCAAAATTTGTCCTAACAAAAATTTTCTAATAAATTTTTCTAATAAAAAGTTTCTGATAAATTTTTCCAATAAAAAATTTCTAATATTTTTTTGTGATATTCAGAAAAGTTTGGGTTTTTTTTTAATTTCCCTACAATAAATTTTTTAAGTTTTTGTAATATTTACTTAACGGAAACTGGATGAGTTTGGGTAAAAATGATATTTTCGATGTTTTAGATGGATAAATTTGATATTTTTGAGTTTTAAGAGGGTAATATGATATTTCTAGTTTTAGAAGAGTAAATATGATATTATGAGTTTTTAGAAGGGTAAATATGAAATTCAGGAATTCCTCATCGTCTAGAATCAGGTCCCTATTTCAAATTACATATTCAAATAGATTGTTTAGATATAAATATGATAAATAAAAGGTTGCATTTTTCAATCAAAAAACAAAAAAAAATGTTAGATTTCTTGTTGTACTAGTTTCATACATGGATATCAAGCAGGAATGTCAATCAGCTGCGGAGCGGGGATAACAGAGTGGCGATAACAATGCCTGCCCGGTGTTTGAGTATTTTTCTCGCTTCATATCCATCCTATCAAATGTTGTAAAAATCGGAAGCCTAATCAGATGTCAAAGACTAATCAGTCGTTCTAATCAGATTTAATTTTCAAATATTTTCCAAATAACATACTATAAATCACCAAAATTAATAACATTTTATGTTTACAAATCAACAAAAAAATAAACATCCAAATATAATCATCAAAGGCCTATATGACTTCCATCCAACATTAGACCAGTTTGGCATTGCCTATATCTTTTTTCCTAAAATAATTCAATAATTCTTTTCAACACCAAAAAATTGACATCAACTTGAATAAATTACTAATATCACACTAAATATATATTGCCTGAAATGGTTATAATATATTATATTATATTATATGCCATCTTACATTAGCAATGCATTGTCACCGCCGAATCTAGGGCTTTCCATTGAACTATACAAACTAGTTGGCATACTAAAAAACTTTGCCATGTACTGTACAACCTCCCCAATACTGGGCCGACTGGACGCCTCAATTTCCACACACCATTTAACCAACTTTACCATCATGACAACCGAATCAACCGAATAATTTCCCTCCATTAAAGGGTCAACAAAACCATTAATCCACTCTTCCTTTTACCTTTTCCATAAACTCTTGGAACAAAATTTCATTATCCTTACCTGAAATAATTTCAAAAATTACGATACCAAACACGTAAATATCAATTTTAGGAGATACCAATCCATGCTCGAGATATTCAGTCGGCATGTAATGTCTCATACTGGCGATATGATGAGTCAAAGTAAATTCCCCTTCTCTCCCTTTGGCTGGTCTTAAACTGGTCAAATTTGAAATTTTCGCCCTAAAATTCGAATCCAAAAGAATACAACTTGTTCTTAGATCCATATGAACACAAGCTGGTCTCACGAAAGAATGGAGATAATTAAGTCCATTTGCAATATCTACTGAAATCTGTAACCTCTGTTCCCATGTCAAAAACGGAGGCCGATTTTTGCCCCAAATCCAATCACTTAAGGATCCATTTTTAGCGAATTCAGACACTAAGTACCAAAACCCTTCATTGAAACATACACCACTTAGTCTAATCAAGTTGAAATGGTGTATTTGTTTAAATGTATCTATCGCAATTGATAAATCTCTATCGGTTCTTCTGATTGCAGCTAAATCCATTTTGAATTTACCTTTATAAACTGAAGTACCAATTTGATTTTCCGAACTAAAATTATTAGAGGCCAATTGTAACTCTTGAAAGGTATAGACTTTTATAAGAGACCCGATTCCAGAAATACCATTCAAAATCTCTAATGCGATATTATCCTTCTTCCCGATTTCTTCATTTGCATTATTATTATTATTATTAGAGATATTTTCATGTGATTTCTTTTCTCTCCTTTTGCGTCTTCCAAAAAGGAAAACTAGTACAATAAAAATGAAGAGAAAAAGTGCTAATCCAACTCCAATTGCAGCATAAACACCAACACGGTTTGATTTATTTCGGTTTGATGGAGAAACTGAAGCTGGAGGGAGAGAAGGTGTAGAAACAACAATTTGAGAAAAATTAGGCTTCGTTTTAAGGGGTATAAGTAGGGTCGTAAACTGAAAAATCGTATCACTGGATAGCTCATTTGCATCATTTATGGCATTAACATCTATACTGAATATTTGTGATATGGAATCTAATGTGTCGCCCGTGTTGACTAAATAAGTGGTTAAATATCTGATTCCAGAGTTGTATTGTTGAGTTGCTGGACACGCAGACCTAATTGGGATGAATTTGGAAGGTTTTGGTTTATAATTGCTTGGCACGTAGAGAGACTCTGTGATTGATTCAGTGGAAAAATGAAAGATTAGGTGAATTAAAATAACATTTATTCTGCCCTAAAGATGAATTGCGTCCTCTTGTGCAGGGAAAGTCATTGATTCAGTCTCTAAGGTTCTACAACTCGAGCAAATTCTCGAATTCACGCTGGTAGCACAATCACGGAATGTATGGCGTTCACTTTGAAAGAAATAAAGCTTTTAGCACCGATTTTCGACCAAGTTGTAAATTGAATTTTGGATTGACGGAAAGGTATATTTTTCTTATAGAGAGGGAGAGCTATTTTGTTTTTTATGTTTTTGTATCTAACCAAAACAAGAGAGAGAGAGAGAGAGAGAGAGAGAGAGAACTTTTGAAGACCAAAAAATGGTTGGTCTAAGAAGGAATGCAAATCATTAGTCTCTAATTAGATTTTTATTTCCTTGCATGCTAAGGATTGAAAAATTAAGAGGCAATGCATTTATTTCATAATCTCATTTACTCTCCAATATATTTGTGTCTAAGAATTTCAATATATGTAATAATAACTCCATTAAATATTAAAATTCAATAATGAAGTTTTAAAATTTAGTATTATTTAATAAAATAATACAACAACATTATGTTTGTATTTTCTGGGAAAGAATACAATTTTTGAACTTAAAAGTCTCAATTAGTTTAAAAATCTAAGAATTGAGTTATTGCCTATGTTGCACGGATACGGGAACATGTATCGTATCCGATAGGATACAGATACGGGGATACGGCAAATCTCAAAAAATTTAAGATACGGATACGGCTATATATATATATATATATATATATATATATATATATATATATATATATATATATATATATATATATATATATATATATATATATTAATGTATACTTGATACTTAAATGTTCGTAAACTTCAAAATTTGATTTAACGGAATTCTTGCTTTCTTGGAAATTATTTTTTATTTATTTTAATTATTTTTATGATTATAAAAACACAAATAATTCTTTTGGTGGTTTGAATGTGGGTCAAATTTTGATTTAAGAAAAAAATGATTAAAAAAAGCATAATTGACCAATATATATATAGTGGAAATATCCAGAAGTATTATGGCCGTATCCCAGAAATATCCCGGCCGTATCTTACCATATTCCGCTGTATCCTGAACTTATTCGAAAAAATTTATTATTAAAATAATCGGATATACCACGTGGCATATCGATATATATCGGAGCCGTATCGTAACTGTATCCGTATCTGATATCCATATTCTAATCAGGATATTACTCAATTTTTGAAGTATTCACGTAATATAGATTATTGCTTAAAAGTAACAAACAATATGCCCACAGGTTACCCACAAGATTGTACAGAGCACGGGCCTTTTTGTGCCCTTGTTTCTGAAAGGAGAAGTGACAGCACGCCAAATTGCAATTCTAGGGACCACCCCCTCTGGTTTTTCTTTATTTGTAATCCTCAAAAGTCTCAATCAATTCATTCTTATCTAAATCTTTTTAGTTCTAGTGTGACACTTTGGTAGCCGGTCATGTGTTTCAAAATTCTAAATCTTATTTCTGATGATGTGCAAAGTAAAAATTTAGAAGTTTATGAACCATAAAGATAAAGGTGTTTTTTGAATAAAATGTAAAGATAAAGTTTCATATAGTATAATACATAAAAACAAATTTATACTATTATATAAGTATCTAATTATATGAGAAAATAAATATTACTTCTATATATTATTTAACCATTATAATAACATCATCCTCATCTATTTTCAATCTTCATAACATTTTTTTTCTTGAAACTTGATGCGTGGATGCGGTGTATAAAGATAATATTTTAATATGAAAAAAAAAATGTTTTATTTTATTTATTTATTTTGAGATTCAACTCATGTTTCAAATAAGATTGTGTTTTTCAAGATTTGAAACCATTATCTCTTAATGCACATGTGATAGACTTTATCATCTAGTTTATGGGCTATTTGCGTATTTTATTTTTATTATATATTGTCAGTGATACTATAATCTCTTATATTTCATAGCCAATTAATTTAAAAGTTCTCATATCAGTTTTCGCAATCTGCTAGACTTGTTTGAATTTTGAAATAAAATAAGATTGTGTACGCAACAATCTCAAAGGCCAAATGATACGAGACTATACAACTTGTTGCAACAAAAGAACCTAATCAATTTATCTTTGAATTTCTATAAATGCGACAAAGTTCTCTTTCTTCCTTCCCTATACAATCAATTGAAAAGTTCCAAAAACTAAAAGATAACAAAGAATATCTACTGAAACAATATCCATGTCTAGCCTAATAGACATATGGTCATATGAGCTTGCCAGATTGAGAGAGAAGGCAAGGGAGGCAGTTACCATCTCTACCTCTGATAGTGGGGCCCACAATCAGTCTTTAATTGAGATTTCATCCCAAAAGAAAGAACAAGATCTATCAAGAGATATTAAAAGAAAAGAAGATGAATTGTCCGAGCTTACTGTATGGATGCTCATGAATCGAGTGGCACCGATGTGATAAAACAAATTGGTGAAGATTACTTATAGGAAGTGATTTATAGATTATGTTTTATTAATTTCTTTTTATGTATATTTTTTTTGTTAAAATTTTTCTCTTAGGTTGTGATAAATGGTGTTATTGGATTTTTTTCTGAAATTTCTTGTAAATATTACTTTTTTTGGTTATCAGTGTGTCTCCAAATTCTGTGTACGGTTGAATGGGTATTGCATTATGGAAGTTTAGGGTGGTACGCAAATTTTAAATTCAGGCAGAATTTCATGTTTACACCGGCAAAACATCAAAATATCTTACTCCAACAAAATGTGAAATATCATAAATAGATACCCCTCCCCAGTAAAACAAGGAAAATATACCATTCCAAACGCATTTTCTTAAAGGAATCTTAAATTACCCTTCTTTCTTACTATGCATAAGTAATTGTTGGGAAAAATGGAGGTATTTCGCACAAATTTTCTCATTTGGAACTTTTGTCGAACATCTTATATGTGATATTTATGATTCACTTTTAAAATATTAAACGTAGTATTAATTATTGTGATGTTGTAGTTTCAAAAAACATAGAAGTGATGTTTTTGTTCAAATTATATCGTCTTTCTTCTATCAAAGTGGTACCAGAGTTAGGTTCAATTTTAGAGATTAAAATGGAAAAGAAGAAAAAGAAGAAAAAGAAGTGGAGAGTCAACTCATATTTAATCGACGAATCGAGAATGATGGTTGGAAAAAGTAGCATGTGACATTCCTCAAGTTGGAAGATCATCCGTCGGTTTATGACTTCTATCGGTGGCACAGGAGTAGTGTGCGTGATGTGAGTTTCATAGTTTTGTGGGAGAAACTATGAGATGACACAATTAGAGAATCATAGTTTTAGATGAAAAAACTATGGTGTTTGGAGAAGAGACTCGTGAAGTAAGGGGTATTATGAAGTTGTGCGTGGTTGTGATCCTACCTGTGTTCTCGATATGGGAATGTTTTATTCCCGAGAAGATGTTCCCGAGAACAACGCAGGTTGTTCAAGAGGAGTCGATAGATGATGTAACTTGGATCCATAGGATCAAGTTAAATTTCTAATCCGCTACAAAGAAGAATTTATGAGGAGTGTCATGATTAATGAGAAAAGAGATGCGCACTACGCACGAAGAGATCGACGTCAGATGAAAGCAAATATTAAGTTTAAGGATGGATGTTAAAATATTAAACGTAATATTTGTAATAATTATTTAATGTTATATGTATGGTCACTAGTGCGGGTTACAATTAGTGGTAATAATGGAGTTAGTGGCCATTGATGAGAATTAATGTCATTTAGTGGGTAGATGAAGGTTTTTATATCTAGATTCCATGTATTATGAATATTAAAATATATCATGTATTATATAAAAATGGTTGGATTGTAGGTTTAAAATATAGAATAGAGAAATTATAATAGAGATGATCCACTTATTAATAAAATTAAGAGAGCGTTATTGTTCAAAATATATCGTCTTTTTCTATCATTCACTCCAACACTCAATCAAACACCACAAACACAACCCGAGTTATTGAATATGCAAGGTATAAAATAATAACACAAGAGACACAAGATTAAGAAAAACTTCTTCGTATTATTAATTAGCTCTGTACCATACCAGTTACAACAAATACAAGAATAAAAATATTTTTATAAGATTTCTAATTAAACTCTTGACTAAACTCATCACCTTTGATCACGCATACGTGGAGGAGTCTCGCTACTAAGGAAAAAACTGACTGACTTGAAAAAAGACTTCCACCATACTGGTTGTACCAAACCGGTAATGTGAGATCTCCAATGCGATTCTTGCGTTCCTTTGAGTAGACCAGAGATTAGAATGTTACGATCTCCCACACTCCTCTTCTCTTCCCCCCTCTCTGTCCTTATATTTTTCTCTTCCTTTTTCCCCTTTTTATTTCCGTTCCAATGAGCTCCTCATTTTTTTCTTCAAGGAGCAAAGGTGCATTTAAATGCACTTTTCACCCCCCCCCCCCCCCCCCCCCAATCTTTTGTTTTATTACAAAGTTTCATAACTGGGTCTAAGACCCATTTGAGCATGAGAAGAAATTCCCAACAAACTCTCCCTTTGACTCATGCGAAGAAGTCGTCTCACCTTCTTTCTTGTTACACCTAAGGAACATGCAATGTGCAGCACTCTTCTCATCATATCAGATCCATTTTTCATTGATATGGGTACTCTAGTACAAATCACTCATCCTCTGTTCCATCGCGCTCACCATTGCTCTGATCATGCGGAATAGACTCGTTGTCACTTTCTGGTTCATAACCATCTGTAAGTGGCACAAGCTCAAAAGAGTGATAACTATCGCATAACCAGTTGACGCGGATTAATCTTCGCACCGACACCGTTTCATGCGACAGTTATGGCGGTTGTGCGTCATCGACACGTTCACTCATGAAGCCAACTTCTCTACTTTCACCATCTCCCACCATGATCCATATTCACCATCGGGGAAGGATTATGATCCAAACGAACCACGAACATTGAACCGCCGGATATCAGTATCCCCCCTTCTTTAGATTTTCTATGGTTGCATATTCGAGAAATAACACATCTCGGATTCCACCCGGTTCCCACAACTTAAGATTAAGCTCTCTGTTGTCATACCTTCAAATAATAATCATCTGGATCACTCTTTCAGTCAACCCATTTTGTTGCGGAGATTCGGAAACTGTGTTCCTAGTGGTTATGAACTCAAACTATCAATTTAACACCACAAATTCAACCCAATTCAATACATATGCAAGGGATAAAACAAACACAAAGCAAGAGACACGAACAATTAAGGAAAACTTCTTCGTATTATTAACTTAACTTTGTTTCGTACTAATTACAATTACATACAAGAATAAAAACTTCTTCTAGTGTTTCTAATTAAACACCTAGCTATATCATCATCTTTCGGTGGATCACACTCTTGGAGAGGTCTAGCTAGGACAAAGGAAAGGTAATCGATTGGAGAATACTTCACACAATCTCTCTTTGCTTCTTCTCCTTCTGGATTTTGAATTTTACTTTTTTTTGAGAAAATTTGGAGAGGGCTTAAATATCCCTCTTCCAAAATTAATTTTCATATATAAGCAAATTTTTTACAATAATTACAAGTTGCTCTTTGAATCTATATGAATTACACCCTTTGCAAATTTGGAAAAATTAAATCAAATGGACGAAAAAATTAGGCCCATATATCTATTTGGCCCAGAGTAAGAACTCGGGAATTGAGTTCCTATTCTTACCATCCAAAACCCCAGAAACGAAATCTTGAATTACCTCTCACCTCTTATCTCTTTCTCCTCCAGATAGCTCAAACCTAGCAGTCACTTCTCCTTTGACTCATTGAGTTTCCACCTGGAGCTCGTCGAGCCTCTCTTATGTTCTCTTTTCTCTATTCATGAGTCTTCTACCTCTAAAAGCTCATCTATGAGTTCTGAATATGATCTCCTAAGCTTAGTGAATACTCGTCTGCACCTTTCTCTCCAAATTACAAACTGAAAAAGCACTGATAATTGTTTGAAATCTCGATTGCCCCCTTCAGTTATTACACTCTCTGCCATTGAAGAGATGGAGTAGTGGAAATTAGATTCTAAACCCAGTGCGTTTTTTAGCAAGTTCCAATGAAATTGCACAAAGCTGCATTCTTCTGTTATATGCTTTAACATTCTCCTCTTCTTTTCCACAAAGATAACATCTATTCACCTTCTTAAATTCCCTCTTTTTCGTATTATCTTGAGTTAAGATATTGTTTTGTTTACTTGTCCACAGATAAATTTTCATTCTCAAAGGTATATTTATTGTTCAAATGCATCTCAAATTACTCTGAGCTTCTTCTGCCATTACAATCATGCAAGGCCGGTCCTGTAACTTTGGTTGTCGAAACCCGGAATTGAAATAATGATATGTTATTGTAGCATCTCTTGAGTAATTTGTCGAACACCTTGCATGAAACGAAAGAATATAGACTAATTTAGATAAAAAAGAATGTTGAATTTTCCATTCATGAAATATAACAAATCATAATTAATTATGTGCTAAATAAAACATTCATGGTTGAATTTGTATAAATAAAATAAAGTTTGATAGAATATGATTTACTCTATTACAATGACCTAATAATTAGAAGATGCAAAAATTTCTCTCCTCTACTTCGTTTTCTCTATTTATTTCTTGCAGAGTTGCAGTTGCCAAATAGGAGATGAGATTTGCAAAAATATAGTCAGAGGCGGAAAATGAGAAGGCCTATTACACCAGCTAATAATGGAAAGGAAAAATAGAGCAGAAAGAAAGAAAGTCATCGTTTTCTTTTTATTGTGTATATATTATCCTCTCCATTTATTTATTTTTGCATAAATGGATGGATTAATAGAAGACTTTGAGTAAAATACCCAAATGGATGAACAACAAAATGGAGAGAGATTTTAGCTAGAAGCCTAGAATGGTGAGAAGAATTGGCTGATGGGCCAAGTTCCTTATTTTTTCGTTTTGGGCTTTGAACAAATAAAAATGGATATATAAATCACATATATATATTATATATAAGTTTGTATTGTCCTGGCAGTGGGCTTATAACAACAAAGCCTGCCCTGCAATCATGTTATAAACATTATGAACTGAGAAGATTCCTTTGCTATTGCCTTTTCACTTCACCTTATCAGCTATCTGGTTAGGGTAAGTGATTCTAGAATTGATATAAACCAAAAGTTGACCTCCTACTTCAAAGCAGGTCTCTTGAAAAAAGAGAGGTAGGTTTTTTTTAACCTCCTTCCAAAAATAGAAATTTCTAATTGAGGATTCCTTCAATTCCTCTCTTTCAATGGTTGAAACCACATGGAGTCCCAAGATAGACCCTCCTTTCTATTAAAATACCTCCAAATCCACTTTAACATCATTACTCTATTAAAAATCTTTTGATTAATAATCTCAAAACTCCCAAGCTCCTTTGCCTTGCACATATTCTCTCAGGCTACGAGAGAACCCTCCCCCCCACAAAAAACCTCTTTTAATTTTGACAATCTCTGTTATTATCCCTTTGGGTAATTTGAAGACAGAAAAAGTAAATAGAGTGGGAAAATAATACTGAATTGGTTACTTCTTTCATTTTACTTTCCTCCTTACCGTCTCTGAATTTCTCATGAAATTGAGAAGATGCACAAAACCCCTCTCAACTTGCGTTTCTCTCTCTCTCTGGAAGCTTTGAAAGCCAAAAGCACATGGTGTTTTTTCATAAAAGCCCTCCAACTTTCCATTAATTACAAGTAGTAATTAAAAGGCAGCCCAAATACTTCTTGGCCATGACTATGAGGAGTAATTTACCCAACAATAATGAAGCAATGGCGCTTTGAGAATATTTGAAGTAGATATGGAAATGATGGATATACATGATATTTCCTATGTTATACAGGGGTATCATAATATTTTCTATAATTTTGTAGGGGCATTGTGATATTTCTCATTTTGAGGATATATGTGATATTTTGTGATTTTGCAGGGCTTACACATGAAACTGCAGTAAAATTATGTACACATTTATATTGGTCTAATACAACTATTCAGACTCATCTAAATGCTTGAAATATTAATAATTTGTTTTTTAGCTCACAATAAACCCTAAATCCCAAGGAAGAAGTCGCATTGTTGCTTTTGTTAATATAAAAATATGGAGTGAAATTTTATTACAACTTAATACAGCCACAACTTATATTATTATATATTACATTAACAAAGAGAGGTAGCTTTCTTCCCTTGTTAAACACCAAGTATTTAGAAGGAAATAAAAGTAGCATAATTTAGTAACAATTTTGCATAATAATAATTCATCAATATTAATACGTGGCTCCCTTTACTTCGTCATACAAAGTATCAATCTTTTCCTACAATAGAATCAATTATATGTCAAAAATCAAATTAAATGAATTAATTAACAATGAATTTCTTCAAGTAGAAAATTTTACTAACTTTGTAATATTTAAGAAGCTGGGGTCTCTTAAGCTTAAATGTTGGTGTAATCAAATCTCTTTCTATGCTGAATGGAATTGGCTCAACATGAATTGCTTTCAGCATTTCAAACCCTTTCAACTGCATAAAGAGTAACCCTCAAATGTTTAACCACAATTTGAAGTTTTGAGCAAATTTGATAATTAGTGATTTTTGGATTGTTGTATTTGATGTATCTATATTTTTAGAGAGTAAATATGATACATCAAGTTTGAAAAGGTAATTTGATATTTTGGGTTTATAAAAGTGTATTATGAAATTCCCCCATTATCAATTATTATGTACCTTAAATTTCCGGCCGGTATTATTTAGCTCTTCTAGAACGTAGTTTCGCGCTTTTGGATAATTGCATAATTCTTCAAAACTGCCTGAAATATTATTTATCAGAGCCCAATCTTCAAGTTCTTTTCTTTCTGGCACTACCACTCCAACTAAGAACGACTCGAAACTCTTTCCATAGACCCAAATCTGGAATAACATGAAAAAAATGGTGTGATAATGAAGTAATTGAAATTATAAAACTCTGTTTTTATCATTTGTTTCATTGATTTAATTTTGATTCATGCAATTGTTCCATCCTGAAATTCAATGAAGGGGTTAGCTCTACCTTGATCAGTAAGTCTAGATTAGATATTATTTAGATATCTAAAAGAGACAATAGATATTATGACAGCTTAAATATTTTTGGATTGTTTATTAAGCTATAATAGTAACAATATTAAATAAAAAAAATATCAGATTAAATATTTAAAGTAACTGGCGTGATAAAAAGTAAAAATATATTTTACCGTCGTGACAAGAGGGCATTGTGAATAAGTGCTTTCTAAGACCTCAACTGCTACATATTCTCCTTGAGACAATTTAAATATGTTTTTCTTCCTATCTATTATCTTCATCGTGCCATTCTCTTGCCATTCTCCAATGTCGCCTATTGAAAAAAAATGTTAGTATTTTACAAAAATTACAAAAAAATATTAGGGCCCTTTCAAGTTTCAAAAGCTCAAAAAGCCCAAAACTGTAGATAATATCAAATTGCTGTTCCAAATTTGAAGATTGTGCTTTTCATGTACAAATAAATTTCGACAGATTGGATATTTTTATTTTAGATTATTAAATTGACATACAAATAAATTTGGACAGACCAGATTTTAAATTATTAAATTGATATATTTTTATTTTAGATCGCCTACTCTACTTCAAGAAAAAATTGTTATACTTTGATTTCTGTAGAATGGTCAACTGGATGGATACTTGTACTTTTGGAAGCATAAATTTGATATTAAAAACATCTAAAGGGTAATTTTTATATTCGCAGTTAAGGGTAAATTTAGAAGGATATATACATCATTTTCTAAAAAAATATTAAACAGGTATCATAAACAATAAAGTCCTTTTTTTTTCAATGCAGAAACAATAAATTCACATAAATAAACAAGTACCTGTGTGAAACCATCCATCTATTAGAACCTCATTAGTCAAATCTGGTCTTTTATGATACCCCTCAAACAAGGTGGCGCCTCTCAAGCAAATCTCGCCGCGCGGCACCAGTGAGAGAGCGTCGTACCCCATTTCTGGTACCGACTCGAGCCGGGCTTCTATGGTTGTCATTGGGACGCCAACTGTACCGATCATGGAGAATATGTTGGTTATGGATGTGAAGCACCCAGCACTGCTTTCCGTCAAACCTATTGGACGAAAATGAAAATATTTGAATAAGAATATTGTTATATTTTGTAATTTAATTTAAATTAAACTATATAATGTCACTTGATAGCAAAGATTAGACAATCACATAGTTATTTTCTAATAACTAATTATATTAAAATATTTTTTTGCTAATTAAGCCCCAATTTTTCGTAAGCAACCAAATTGAGCACAATAAAACAAAGAAACTGAAAAGCAATTCAATTGGTACAAGCCAGTTACCAATTGATAATTCGACAAGTTGAGCACACATGCTACTGATATTCTTTCTTTATTGTGAGAAAAGAATTATTATTGTTATTATTATTATTATTTTATTTTTTTTATCTAAAATATATTCAGAAGTATTACTATACATACCATATCCTTGTACAAAAGTACTTCCACTTGTGACTCGCATGAATTCTTCAATATGTTTTGGAAGCGGTGCAGCGCCTGAAATCATAAGTCGTACCCTACCTCCTAATCCTTGTTTAATCTATAAAATAAAAATGAGGGACTAAGTTAGCGTGATGATTTATTCATATGAAAAGTATACAGGTTTAAGGGTAAATATAATAGATGTACTTTGTTGAAGACAAGCTTGTCGAAAAAAGGTGACGCCTCATGTTGTTTTAGCCCCAGTTTTAAATTAGCCAACTTGCTGAAAAATTGAATACTTTTTATAAATCTGATAATTATTTCAGATGTAGTAATGAAATTAAAAAAGAATAAATAAATAAAAGTGCATTACGTACTAGTCATATGCATATTCGTATAGTTTTCTTGCCACTAACCCTCCAGATGCGATTTTCTGATTTATACCTTCAAATTGAAAAACAAATATCCGATATGAGTAGTATATTAGATGGTAAATGTGATATAATTATATAAATTAGATTTGAAATTAAGATACCAGTGTATATTCGGTCATAAACACGAGGCACACCACAGAAAATTGTAGGTTCCATTTCTTGTATATCTTCCATTAAATACCGGATATCCTACAATGTATATTAATATTAGCGTTAAAAATAAAGAATTAAAGAAAAAACAAAATTTGTCTACACTACACAAAATGAGAAATGTAATGTATACCATGAGAACATGTAAAAATATCACCATTTTTTCTGAAATAGATATATAGACATACAGATTTTTTTTCTCATTTCTAGATTATGCATGGTATTGTTCTAAAATAAAATGAATATTGCAAAATATAAAAACAGAAAAAGAACTTGAGAAATAAATACCCCTTGCCAGAATCCTATGGAGGCACCCTTAGAAATGCAGTAATTCTCCATAATTTGATCAAATATATGAGCCAATGGCAAGAACGAAAAATATGAGTCTTCTTCAGTAATCTATGAATAAAAAAATTATGTAGAAATCAATTGCTTAAAAAATTAACTTGAATTTGTTGCTTTAACCCCCAATTCCTCAATCACCTTAATAATGTGGATAAATCACCATAACATAGTAGTACTAAATTAAACTACTTGGAATGTAATTTTATAATAAAAAAAAAGGATTTTTACTGCTTTATCAGTTTCTTTCAGAAGATAATCAGTACTCAAGACTTCAGATAAAAGAGCTCGGTTTGTGAGTATAACTCCTTTCGGGTCTCCAGTTGTACCACTAGTATACATAATTGTGCATATATCTTCCTTTCTCTTTTCAGGAAATGCAAAATCTGAACTTTCCTACTCAAATTAATAAAATATCATTATGTAATATATTATAATATATGTTGCAAATATTGAGATTTTTTTTTTACTATACTATAATTATTATTAGCATATCAGAATTAATATTATTATTATTAATACTTATAATTAAGTACTGACCAAGGAAATGAACTCCTCCCAAGAAAAGCAAGATATTCCACAATTTTCAGCTTCTTTTTTCTGTTCTATTGTAACCGTTCCAAAGCTAACAATTGCTGAAATTTTTTCATTTATAAAAATAATTAAGTTCCAAAAAATATATGTAGATTTATATGAATTATTAACAGAGAACGTACTTTTAAGATGTGAAGCGCATTTGGAAAGGCATTTCCATATCTGAGCATCGCAAAAGTGATCAAAAGAAAAGGTTCAGGTATATTTTAATTTTGGTTTTAATAAACAGAGAATAAAATATTTATTAAAAGAATTGAAGCAAATAAGAACATGTCATGCTTACAGATGGTATTTTGTTTTCTTGCACAAAGGCCATGGACATGTCAGCGTGACTTATGATGAACTCAATGGCATTTGCACCTGTTTAATTTCCAGATCGATAAAGTTGCTTTTTTAAAATAAGTAAAGATAAATGTACATGGATAGTACTTGGAAAAAACCCCATGTATTATTGAAATTACAAAAAGGAACGCCACCATTCTTCAAGAAAAAAAAAAGGTATTGTCCCTCCATTATTGAAAACTACAATTTTCAGTAAATGCAGGATTTTTTTTTTGTAGAATGAAGATCATTTGTTTGCCAAAAAATTATGTTGTAGGTTGAAAGAAATTACGAACCAAGTGTATCATATAATGGTACATAGCAAATTCCTTGACTGTTGCATGCCTACAACAAATAGATAGCAAAATTAGTTTTCTTTAAAAAGTTTCAAATTGTGTTATTTCCATCTGATTAATTCAACTTAAGAAAAAAGTAAACTCATAAATTAGGCATAAATTCCACATTAATAATTAAATTACCAACAAGAAAAAAAAAATATAAAACCTACCTCCATGGCCATAACCCATTCGGGGCAGTTGGATCCATATATGCCGCATCGATCTCCCTATATAAATAAGACATAGTTATAAAAAAAATGTTATTATTCCACATATATAGTAATACATTTTAACTAAATCTAATCATGTGAATAAAAATATTAAGTTCATAATTTATTTTCATACCGGATTGAGTCCACGGCTTCTGATAGCAGACCCGATCTTCATAACAGTATCATAAACTTGTTGATATGTTTTCCACACATATGCTCCAGACTATAAACAAGTTGAATTTAATAAAAAAAAAGGGAAGAAAATTAATAGTATTTGAAAAATAAATATGAAAATATTAGAGGTTTTTTGTAAGAGAATAGAATGTAAAATGACATAAATATGTGGAAAAACAGACCAATTTTGAAACTCGTATGATGAATAATTTTACCAATTTTGAAACTCATATGATAAGTAACTTTACCGATTTAAAAACTCATATAATAGATAAAAAATTTTAATGTAATATAACAGATAATTTTACCTTGCTGTTGATAATTTCGCGGCGACCCAACATTGGATTTGTTGGGTACATCTTAACGGCCCCACTGAAAAACAAAAAAAAAAAAGAATCAGAATTGTAGAAAAATAAGAAAATACAGGCGTAATAACAAATCACAATGCAGTGACTAAGCCTGAAAAGATCTGACTTAACATTATATTGTTCAGAGTCATACTATAATTAACATTAGTCAGATATTTATACAAAAATACTATATAGTAAAGAAAAAAGAGTATGAAATGTTGTATAGTACATTTTGAATTTTGTTAATTGTATAAAACTCATATCTCTCTTAATTCTTATACATATTACAGTTAGAAAGGGTAAAACAAAACACTATATTTTAACAAAATTCAAAAATAAAACACTATACATTTTAAGAAGCTGGCATACTGGTAAATTAAAATGCAAATAAAATAAGCAAAAATGACCTAAAAAAGTCCCAAGGCGACTCGATTTCATCAGGAAGCTGCAAAAGTCCGTCTTGCGCATAAATACATCGGTAAACTGGTCCAGCGGAGGGTTTACCACCCTTGGCCGGTGTAGCCTCTTCCACTTTGACAGTATAAACCTCCATTTTTCTCAAATTATCAAATGTGTTGTAGAAGGAGAGGTAAAGGTGAGTGTGCAGAAGAAATAAGTGTGATGGTCAGGGCAGTTTAAGTGTGAATGTAAGGAGAAATTTATAATATGGCATGGTTCACAGTGTACCAACGTAAGGAATGATGTGGCATGATCTCATTGGTTGTTTCACAGTGAATCATTGTAATAGTGTGAGGGGAAACTTGTTTTTGATAGGCAAGTTTACATTACCAACCTTATTTTTTTCATAATACTCAGAATGACCTGTTTTGTGACTTATCTATTCTTTTTTTCTTTTTCTTTTTTGTTGATAGAATAGAGATGGCTCTATATCCAACATTCATTTTTGATCCAAATAAGATTTGAACTCATGACTTATCTATTTTTTTTTGTGACTTATCTATTCATTGCGATTTTGAAAGTTTGCTTTTACAAAAAGTTAAAAAATAAAATGTGAGCTTGAAACTTGTATCCATATCATCATTAAGATTAAAAATAAATAAAAAGTGTTTGGCCCCAAATGAATTTTTTTGTTTGTTTTTTATTTAAATCAGAGTTTCAAAATCTATTTTTAATGAGCTAGAATTTCAAGTAAGAAGAAAATATATTGAAAACCTTTCATTCTGATTATTTCAGGATTAGTTTTAGAAATTTACCAAACTAAAGTCTTTACTTTAGCCATGTTATAGGTTTGAAATTTATTTACGAACTTGAATCTCAATTTATCCGTAAGTTGTACTACAGATAATTATAATAACAACTTACAGATAATCATAATGATATATATAGTACCAACTTGTAGGTTATGCATACTCAGGGTTCGTTTCCTATTTGTTATGACTTCAAAAAATTATGATCATATTACACCTTTAGACCCAACAACAGGTCTAATTACTTAATCAGGTTGTAATTTTTAGATTCTCTCTCACAATGAATCGGTTAAAAAACTTTACTAAATATGTATTATATAAGATTGCTTTTGTTGGGACTCGAATTAATGATTTATTCCAAAGTTCACAAGTGTCTTACCACTTGAATTATCAAATTTTGGCTTAATCAGGTCTTAATTGTAGTCGGTATTTTATTTTAGGTACGTCACTCTTTTTTTTTTAAAATAGATCAACGCGAGACTAATTAATTTTTTCTATTGTTCTAGTATGTAAAAGTCTCCCTGACAACAAAAAAGATGATGAACTTTTGAGATTTTATAGGGAGTAAACTGAAAATTTGAGTTCTTATCTATTTTTTGACAGTGCCAACCAACTAAGGGGCGCATTTATTTTTGACATTAAATGGTTAATATATTTAGTATCTCTTGGCGGTAGATAGCAGTTGTCCAGCACTAAAATTGAGCAGAAATGTAAATGCTTATTGGGCCCTCTGTTTAACTTCACCTAGGAAATTTATGATTCCCTCATGCACATTTCCAAAGATTATTACATTATTAACTGTATAAGGTCAATGAAGAAAAGTATAGTACTGCATAATCTCCTCTCATACAAATAGATAAATATTCTATTTTAATACAATCTTATATAGACTATTAGCTTCCTATCTAAAAAGAATACAAAATTTTCCCTCTCAAACCACAAGAAAGAATCCAATCCAATATGCCACAAAAGTCACAGGCTTAATTGGCACAGCAAATTTGGATTCCTCTTTATGGGCCTGGCCGAGCCAACACATCACGTGACCAACGCACATATTAAAAAATAAAAGAGAAGTTTTCAAAGAACCCCCTAACTTTTCTCAATATTACAAATAACCTTCCAATTTTTCATAATTTTAAACAATTACCATGATTAACATTTCATTTAAAAAAAAAAAAACCTCTATTGAATTTTCCATCTAATTATTAGATAATTTCTTTGAAATTTCTATTTTATCCTCATGATGGAAAAGTGAAATATTTATCGTGGGAGGCAGAATGAGAATTTTAAAAATATTAACTAATAATCAGATAGAAAAGTGAAATATTTATATTAAGAGTTTTTTTGAAAATATGAAAACTTGGAAGATTTTTGTAATATTGAGAAAATTGTTGGTTATTTCAAAATCTCTCTATTTAAAAACAACCTAAACGTATTTCTTACTTGGATCCAATCCTCGGCCTCAAATCAGCGTCCGAATCGTGACCTGCAAGCCAACAAAATTATAATAGGTAAGGGCTGGGCCCCCCTTAAGCCGTCCATTTATCGACAGCCCGTATGAGCCGTCCGATTAAGATCCAGATCCTCAAACCCTAATTCTCGCACCGACTTGACTCGAGGCGGGGTCAATGTAAGCCCATTGGGCTCCCAAGCCCAAACCCGTTTCTGCCGCCGCCGCTCATATATCTCTCCCCCTCTCATATATCTCTCTCTTCGACGAGATTTCTAGGGTTTCCTCTTTCCTTTTGTTATCCCCCTTTTTCTCTTCTTCAAGCCCAAATCTAGAGATCCAGAGATCCATCTCCAGCCCAAATCTAGGGTTTCTTTCCGATCCATCGGTTCGATCCGGTACGAGTTCCCTCTCTCTCTCTCTCTTCCTCTTTCCCTCTCTCGTTCTGAGTCTTCTCTTCTTCGCGCTGATAGTTTGTTTTGCGATTAAGGTTTGTAATTTTGTGTAGGAGGGAAATTAAAGTTTCGATTTATTTTGAATTGTTGGGGTTTTTAATGAGGTAAAGTAAAGCCCATGGCCTTTGGTTTAGTTATATTATGTAATTCTTAATGGAGTTTGCTTTGTTTTGTTCTTGTGTTAAAGTAGCCCACCCAAGCCCAATTGTAAATTTTTTCCTGTCTTTCCATCGTGTCTGTCACTTCAATTTGCTTTTCCTTCTCTTGTTCGAACTAGTTTTCTATTTGATTCGCATAGTTTTGGAAGATTTTTGTGTGTTTCGTTCAGATCTCTAATTTTTTTTCGAAGATCTGGATATTTTTTGTCTTATAACTCGATTTAATCTTCAAAAGCTGCAATTAGTTGCCTCTCTGTTTCATATAAAACACTAATAACAATTGAATTTGAATTTGTTTAAAGCCTGCACATGCATATATAGTATATAAGTTTGTTCTCTCATGGAATTATTCCTTTTTTGTTAACTTGTATTTCCATATATAGTAGTTCTAAAACTGGTTCCCTTCTTCCTAAAGGTCTGCTTGTTACTCAAATTTCTCCAATAAACACAACTGCTACGAATTTTTATACTATTTAATCTTAATTGCTTACATATATTCCACTTACTCCATTTATTCCTTCTCTTTCTTTCCCTACTTGTTTCTATTTTAACCTTGCTGACTCTTTATCATGTAGTTCAATCGAATTGTAAAACCCTAATCTAATTATATTTTCTCTTTTTATGTTTTTATTTCATACTTTTTCTCATTTCGCTTACTGCTCATAATTCAATCAAATCCCAAAAGCCTAATCTAATTATTTTTCCCCCTTTCATTTCACAGGCTAACAATGGCTGACTCAAGTGACCCAGAAAACCAACACCAACTAATCCCAGCCGCCGAAATCCTCCACCAAGACCTCGTACCACACACCGGTACCGGTCTCAATCTCGGTACCACCACTCCAACCCAAACCGGTACCGGATCCGGCCGAGGCCGCGGCCGCGGCCGAGGCAAGAAATCCCTCGTGTGGGAGCATTTTACTGTCTTAAACTGTCCCGACAACACAAAACGCGCCTGCTGCAATCTATGCAAGCAAACCTTTGCTTACTCAGACGGGTCGAAAGTCGCCGGAACGAGTCACTTAAAGCGCCACATCACTCTCGCTTCTTGTCCCGTTCTCAAATCGGCTGATTACAAACCGGTTCATATCCCAAGTACCCATAATACCCATAATAATACTCCAAATAATGATTCGCCTGATTCGTTGAGGCCGGCTAAGAGAAAGTATAGGGTTTCGGGTTTCAGTGCGGCCACTTTTGATCATGAGCAGAGTTTGAATAATTTGGCAAAAATGGTGATTTTGAACGATTATCCGCTCCATTTGGTTGAACAACAAGGGTTTTTGGCCTTTGTTGAGAGTTTACAGCCGAGGTTTAACGTGCATGATTCTAATGCCATGGAAGCCGAGGTTTTAGGGGTTTATTACAAGGAAAAGCAGCATTTAATGCGGGTTTTTGGTGATGTACCGGGTCGGGTTAGTTTGACTATCGGGCTTTGGACTACGAGTCAAACTTTGGGTTATGTTGAATTATACGGTCAGTTTATTGATAGTGAGTGGAGATTGAATAGAAGAATGCTTAATTTCTTAATGGTTGCTGCTCCTCATAGTGAGAATGCGTTAAGTGAAGCTATTGAGGTGAGTTTGAACGATTGGGGGTTAAAATCGAAGCTTTTTACGATTACGTTGGATAATAATTGCTCATCGCACGATATATACAGCGCGAATTTGAGGGACCATTTGAATAATAAGGACACTTTGATGCTCAAAGGGCAGTTATTTGTGGTGAGGTGTTATGGGCATGTATTAAATGCGGTTGCGCAAGATGTAATCGCTTCGATTCACGGAATAATATATAATATACGTGAGAGTGTGAAGTTTATCAAAGCTTCTCCTTCAAGAGAGGAGAAATTCGCTGAAATCGCGCTTCAATTGGAAATCCCCAGTACTAAAACTCTCTCTCTTGATACAACCACTCAATGGAATACAACTTATAACATGCTTTTAGCCGCTTTAGAGTACCAACAAGCCTTCAATTTGCTCGAAACTTGCGACGATAATTACAACGAGGCCCCTTCTAGCGAGGACTGGAAAAAAGTTGAAGTGGCTTGCGCGTTTTTGAAATTATTATATGATTCGGCCAATGCGATTACTTCCACTCAGGACCCGACCGCGAATATTTTCTTTCATGAGGCTTGGAAAATACAACTGGAATTAAAAAATGCGGTTAATAGTGAGGATTTGGTTGTGAGTGGAATCGCAAAGGAAATGCACGATAAGTTTGATAAATATTGGAAGGATTGTAGTTTGATTTTGGCCATTGCTGTTGTGATGGATCCGAGGTTTAAAATGAAGTTGGTGAATTTCAGCTTTGATAAGATCTACGGCTCAGATTCGCCGAGGTATGTATAGGTTTGATATCCTTTTAAATTTCTCAACAATTATAGTATCTTTTACTATTCTAAGGCCTGTTTTCTTTTTTTGTATTTTTTCTTGTTCAGGTATGTGAAGATGGTTGATGATGCGATTCATGATTTGTATAATGAGTATGCTGGAAATATGCAGCCGCTTCCTCTCACTCCTGCTTTTGTCGAAGCTCAACAAACTGAGGTTTCTGCACCAGAACCAGTACAGGAGCCGGTACAAGAACCGCAACCGGTACAGGAATCAGAACCGGTACAGGAACCAGAACCTGTACAGGAATCTGAACCGGTACAGGAACAGGAACCGGTACAGGAATCTGAACCGGTGCAAGAAACTGAAATGGTAGAAGAAACTCAAATTGTAGAGGAAACTCAACTGGTGGAGGAAACTGAACTGGTACAGGAAACTGAATTGGTGCAGGAAACTGAACCGGTACAGGAAACTAATGAGGGTGATGAGAATAAAGAGATTAATGAGGGTGGTAACAATGATGATTACAATAAAGAGAATGATAATAATGTGGTGAATGATGGGTGTGAGAATGGAGAGATGAAAATGGAAATAGATGTAGAGCAGAATGTTGAGTCATTACCGGTACCAGAACCGGTACAGGAAACAGAACTGATAGAAGAAACTCAAATAACCGAACCGGTACAGTTGGAAGAACAAATTACAGAACCGATACCGATGGAGACTGAAATAGAGGCGAATAATAACGTCATGATTCAAACCGAAGACCACACTAATACTAATAATACTAATAATAATAATGAGAATAATAACAATAATAATAATGAGAATGAAATGAGGAGCGATATTCAGCCAGCCGCGCCAATTTCCTCAACAGGAGATGGACTTTTAGATTTTGAGATTTATCTCTCAGAAATCGCTGTAAACCAACCCACAAAACCTGAACTAGACCTATACTTAGAAGAAACCCTAATTCCAAGGACTCAAGAATTCGACATATTAAACTGGTGGAAGCAAAACACGTTCAAATTCCCGACTTTGGCTAAGATGGTACGGGATGTTTTGGCGGTACCGATGGCCATGACCGGTACGGGAGCGTCAGTGTTTGGTACGGGCGGTGGAAATAGGGTTTTGGATGAGTATAGAAGCTCTTTGAGGCCTGAAACTTTAGAGGCGATATTTTGTGCGAAAGATTGGTTGCAGTATGTGCCAATGACGGTTCAGGAGGCGAGTCAGAGTCAGACGCCTGGTTCGGCCGGGCAGAGCGGTGTTAAAATGGAATATTGAGATCTGAAATGGAATATTGAGGGGTGGTTTGTTTGAGTATTATTATGACTACTGTCTGTTTGTTTGTGGGTTATTTTTAGTTGTTTTAGAGGTGTTTGTGTTTAAGGGTTGTAGTTTTATGGAGTTTATTGTAGTAGTACTGATTGTTTAGAGATGGTTGTGTGTGATTGTTGTTTGTGTCGTGTTTGTTATGTTAGTGTGTAAGGTGATGATTAATTGGATGTTTTTAGGAGTTTTAAATGTATTTTGTTTGCACTATGTAATTCGACTATTTCGTCTATCTTTGAGTTGTTTTCTGAGATAATTTTCTGATAGGAGCGTTTGGAAAAGTATTCATTTGTTTTCTGAATTTGACAAAAATAGTGTTTTAGGATGTTAGGTCTTTCAGCATATTTATTTGTTTTGTGTTACGAAAAATAACATTTTCATATTACTACAAGAAAAATAGTTGAAATGTTTTTGAATGCAGTGTATGAACAAAGAATAGAACTTCAATCCCGTCAAAAGATCTCTTTCATAGAGTCAAATATGAATATTGTGCAAAGCAAGATAACTTCGGCCCATTCTTTTCCCGTTAATCAACTAACAGCCCACATGATAAGCATGCGTTCCATTAAATTTCATAGACTCACCTAGTCAATTGCTCTAGGGCCTTAGGTATTCTATGAATCTGAGTTGTTTTCATAAATAACCTAACAATAAATTTTGTTTACAAAAATTATATTTTTATGTCTGCATTTGTACAAATAATGTTTTTGAACAGCAGGAATTTGAAATTACCTTTTTTTTTTTACTTTTTTAAATCAAAACCTGAGAGTTCAAAGCAAGCAGAAAAAATAATTTGAACTTCCAAATTTTTAAATAAATATAAAAACAAATATAGTGATTTCAAACTCCTAAAAGTTCGAAAACGTGATATATACAAACTCAATTGTAGAAGTGTTATTCTGTAAATTCTTTTTATTTTTAAGGCTATTTAAAAAAAAGGAAAAAGCCTCTATGAAGCTTGGTACCAGACACAACCAATAGATATTTCACATGGAATCTTTACAAGAAAGAATGGGCATGGTGATAGTTTCACACTTCCGTTAGGTCTACAATAGTCAATTATTTCACTATAACCATGAGATGGAAAAAGCAACTTTATAGTTCAAAAGGATCAAGAAAAGAAATAATTTATTTATCAAATAATCTAGTTAACTTAAACTTGTTATACAGTTGATTTAGTCTAGAATATTAATTTTGGAGCAGTGTACCACTCAAATTTCATCCCTATAAATTCACACGTCTTTCTCACACAATGCCACAAGACATCACTTAAACACCCCCCCCCCCCCCCCCCCCCCAAACAACACACACACACACACACAAACACCCACCCCACCCACACACACAAACAACAAACCAAAAATGGCTTCAAAGTTCACTATACTCTCATTACATTCACACTAGCATTTGCATTATCGGAATTTTGTGGAGTTTCCGCATTGAGCCCCAATGATATATCACAATATCTGACGACCCACAACCAGGCCAGAGCGGCAGTCGGAGTTAGACCTTTCAAGCGGAGCCCTATGCTGGCTTCACATGCAGAAAACCTAGTCCGTCAGAGCAAACGGAATAAAAAATGCCAGATGTTCTCGACAAATGTACTGTTTAAAATCTCTATCATACAATCTATACTATGAGTTTGTCTAAAACTTTTTGTCAATCTTCCCTTTCAAATAAACAAGAGATTTTCTTGAGTTAGTAGTATTGCATCTGATCAATTGAACTTTATGTTACAAATTCAAGGAGACTAATTTTAAGTCGAGTTTTCTATCCCAAGCAACGGACAGACATTGGCCGAACCCATATGGATCGAACCAAGCGTACAATGTGTTGAATGCGAAGGAGGCTGTTGATTTGTGGGTCTCTGAAGGGAAATATTATAACTACGCGAAAAATTTGTGCATGAAGGGCCGTCCATGTGGTGTGTACACACAGGTAGGATGCAACATTCAATTAGACTTATCTGATTAACTGACTGAATTGGCATTATTCTCCCCATTTGGTTATGTTTCAATTTGGTTGAAAAATTGACGCTTTAATTTTTCGTTTTGCTTCAATATATTTCATTCAGACCAGACTAACGGTTTGAACATATGTATAAATAGGTGGTTTGGCACAAATCACAAGAATTAGGGTGTGCATTGGCGTCGTGTGGTACACCATTGCCTACAATTGCAATTTGTCTTTACAATCCACCTGGAAATTACCTCGGTCAAAAACCATATTAGCAATGGCTAATATATATTCCGTAGTATTGTGCTCATATAGTAGAATAATAGCACAATAAAGAGAGGCATCATGTACTAGGAAGTGTAATATTATACAAAATAAATAAATAAATTCAGTTTATGTTCGATTTTAACTAAATTCATCATTAGCCAGGCTCAAAATTATTAAAAAGCTTCGGTTTTGTTTATGAAAAATCAATTGCGTAAGAAAACATAACTAAACAAAACTAAGCAGGCTCCAAGTATATTTTGGTATAACCCTAACGAAACTAAACCCTAAATTCTTTTGACTAATAAATTACAAGTCATCTATCATGGTGCGAAAAATAAAATCTTCACCCTCCAATTCCTCATGATACATATTTATTTTCATATTCTCATTTGGTTTATCTTCATTTCTCTCATCTCCTAATGCTCTTTTCCCCTAAAATCAAAAGAAAAAGAAATCAAAGATAAAAATTGAATTAAATAAAATCAGAAATGATATAAAGCATTAAATTGTGAAATTAAAAATACCTTCCTAAGAACATAGAAAAAGTAATGAAATTCATCTCCAAATGTGTTATATTCAACCGACCATGTAAAATTTGGGGCTTCAAAAAATTTACGACGAAAATGTGGCTGAGGAAGTTTTAAAAAAATAACAATTAGTGAATTAGGAAATAATATTTCGAAAAAGAAAAATTTCATGAGTGTCCCTACAAAACATGAAAATATGATGCATACCCTTACAAAAAAATATCATCAGTGGGTTAATACCCTGCTCTCATAATCTTTTTCAGAAGAACCTAAGCTAACCCTCATTTTTTTGTA
The DNA here is from genome assembly GCA_027726005.1 of Juncus effusus. Taxonomy (NCBI): domain Eukaryota; kingdom Viridiplantae; phylum Streptophyta; class Magnoliopsida; order Poales; family Juncaceae; genus Juncus; species Juncus effusus. Next base: position 7,576,389 of record CM050902.1, read on the forward strand.
CGGATACACATGAAATATCGCCATTTATAAAGAAAAGTGCAAAAAGAATTAAGAAATAAAATCGTTTTTTTCACCTGGCCAAAAGCGATAGAGATGTAAATTCCATCTGGCTTCAAAACCTTGTGAATTTCTTCAAGCATTTTCATAACTTTATTTACATTTTCAATATTAGGGTTCCAGGGATCACCACTATCCACAAATAGCACATCCTTTAAAAACAAAATGTTATAATTATAACAAAGTAATTTCACCAAACTAAGTAATACATGGTACTTTTATTAAAATTTATTTTCTTTATCATATTAAAGCATAACAAAAATGAAAAATAATGCACATACCAAAATTAAATACATACCATGGTTCCCTTTTCAATAACTAGGTCAAAAGTTTCGTGCTCAAATGGCAAGTCAAGCATGTCAGCCACCAATACCTTAATTCCTACAAATTTTATTTCATCACTATACATACTAATAAAAAGTTATCATGAATTCAATTTTTTTTTTTTTTGGGGGGGGGGGGGTTATGCTTGTATTGGTTATTAAATTAAAGTTCGGCCAAAAAAAAGGACAGCACAAATTTAACAGAAGGCAGTTGAATTGAGTCACAGGTTTGGCATGACATAGAGAAATTACCAGAAATACCCTTGTCAGACAGGCGATTCTTCATTCTCTCAACAGCAGAAGAAGAGAGATCAATGCATGTTATATCATGAACCCCTTCTTGCCTGAGTTCTTCACTCAGTCGAGAATTCCCACACCCCAATTCCAAAACCTTCAAAAAAAAAAATTACAATTCCATCACCGCCATCAACTTATTCACTGTTTAATTACTTTTACGCATAAATTAAGGTTTAATTGAAGGTTGTAGAGTACGTACAGAGAGAGAAGGGAAGAGGAGAGGAGAAAGAAGGTGGCGAAAGTGCGAATAATCCTTCATCCATTCGTAATGCTCTTCTGCTGTGAATCGTTCTTCCCTGAAAGGATCAGACTGATTAATACGAAAAGAAGAACAAGAATGGAAAAATCATGAAGTGGGTATTGACGGAAATTACCAATAACTGGGGTTCTTATAGGCGGAGGCCGAACGAGCTTGCTCTCTATGCTCAGCCGCCATTTTTGATGTAAGAATAAGAATATGATCGAGGGAAATTGTATTGGAAGTTTAGAATAACAAGAAGAAAAGTTGAGAAAAGAGATAAAATATAGGTTTCCATTGCCGGGATTTGAACCCGGGTCGCCTGGGTGAAAGCCAGATATCCTAACCGGACTAGACGACAATGGATTTGTGATTAGGTTATAATACGTATTTTATTAATCGTAATACATCGTACTTAAATTTTTTTTTCAACCAAATTTTACCCTACAACACCACCACCATAATTTTCACCTATACTCCATTCAGTATTGTTTAGGTACTGATATATATATATATATATATATATATATATATATATATATATATATATATATATATATATATATATATATATATATATATATATCAATGTTTTAAATTGAGATATAACGGTCCGTAGCGCTTGGAGATTTTTTGTAGCGGATTGCGGTAGCGGGCGAGATTGCGGCGCTACGGCCTTGTAGCGGAAATATCACTTTTGTATGGTTATAATTATTAGGGGTGGGCAAACGGTCGGTTCGGGTTGAACCGAACCGACTAACATAAAACCAACTTGAACCGAACCGACTCTATTATAAACCGAACCGAACCGTTTAAAATTTTGAACCGGATTAGAACCGAACCGAATTAAATAGTCAAAATAACAGAAGAAGTTGAACCTTGGCTGTGGTGGCTATGGGTGGCGGCGGCGGCTCGATCTCAGGCGGAAGAGAGACAGAGGAGGGGCGGAGCCGCGGAAGACAGGAAGAGAGACAGAGAGTTGGCGGAAGAGAAGAGAAACAGAGGGGCGGAATTTTTTTTTTTTTCTAAACCTTTACAGAGCAACTTTGTAACGGTTAATTCATAAAAACCGTTACTAATTATACTATTAGTAACGGTTTTCATAAAAGAACCGTTACATATTGTGTACTATTTATGCATATTCTGTAACGGTTCTTTCATAACAACCGTTACTAATTACACTATTAGTAACGGTTTTTATGAAAGAACCGTTACAGAATATGCATAAATAGTACACAATCTGTAACGGTTCTTTTATGAAAACCGTTACAGATTTTGGACTATTTAAGCAATTCTGTAACGGTTCTTTTAGAAAAACCGTTACTAAGGGTGTAATTAGTAACGGTTGTTATCAAAGAACCGTTACAAAGTTGCTTAAAAAATAGATAATAACTATCCAATAGCGCAATAGAGCCGCTTTTGTCCGCTATTATCACCGCAATAGCGGCGCTATATCGTCTGTAGCGGCCAAAACGCTATATTTGCTATTTTTTTGTTGCGAGTTGCGTTTCATAGTAGTTTTCCGCAATTGCGCGCAATTGCGCCGCAATTTAAAACACTGATATATATATATATATATATTATTTTGTGTGAATTATATATTATTATATTATATTTATATATTGTTTTAATTAGAGTATAATATTATTTGGATACGGATATGTATAATGTTTTTGTATGAATTATATATTATTATATTCAATCTATAACTGTTATATTTTAATGTTTTTCCTTTCTGAGAGTATTATATATATATATTATTTTTTTGTCATATAAGTTCTGTATATATATTGTTTATGATCAATTGCAAAAATTCTTAAACTACAAAAAACCTCTCCATCTCTGTCGCGTCTTCTCGGCCAGAGCGAGGCCATCGTCATGGTAATGTCGTGATTAAGGAGTGAAAATTAAGCCGTCATAATTTAGGAGTGATAATAGAGTTGATGTCAGTGGTTGTAATTTAGGAATGATATAACAGAGTGATGTATGAGGTTTCTTTAATAATTAGTTTGCACCAATAAATTCTTTTTGGCCTGGTCATCATGCTTTGATATGTGCTTTATAATTGTGACAACTATCCAACACTCCACTCTATTTAAAAATTCGTAAAGTTCGCGTCTTCATTTCAATAATTCGTATTCATTTGCGAACTTTTGACAAGACAAAAATTCAGCCCGTATTTTCCCAATTTTTATCAAATAATAATATTTTACCAATTATTTCTAAATAAAAAGTTAATATTTATATAATTTTATATACCGAATTATCAAAGGAAACGCGCAATCAGAGATGCACAGTGGAATTAAAAATTTACCCGTTTCCTAACTGAAGATCCATGTATATCGATCAAATTAGAAAAGAAATCAAATTTCATACCTCGGATTTGTGCGAAGCAATGCGACTCGTCTCAGATTCTGACCACGAAAGACGCTACAACTCAGGCATTGCCCTCTACACGTATCCACACACTCTCTCTCTCGTTGGTGGAGAAACCGGGATATACTAGATCCGGTTTCTCTTCTCTCTTTTCTCAAAAGGCGGCTAGGGTTTTGTGTGTTGTTCTGACCTAATCAGATGACCCCTTCATCTATTTATATGGATCCATATTATAGAACATGGGGCCCACATGTCAGTACATGTGAGTGTAGCATCTCATGCTTGCACATCTTCACCTTTCTTTTGATTTTATGTGTTCAACTGAGTTAGTTTTGTTTGTGTGCGATCATGTATGTTCATTTAATGTTGATAATAAACTTTAAGTTTATAAATCATATGTAGCATCTAGTATGACGTTATGATTACCAAATTAAATGAATGATACGTGATCATAACCTAAACATCAATTATGTATTTAGTCTCTTTATTAAACGATATTTATATTGATCATAAGGCATGGTATTTATATCATTCTTAATATGGTCAATTATCTTTCCTGACTTATAACTAGACTAAATAAATTAAAAAAATATTAACGACACATGTAAATTCATTCGAACACGGCCGTGTGTTTTCCTTCAGTCTCAATTCATCAGGAGGACCCAGAGATATCTCTCTCATATCCGAGAGTAACAAATTCTATCTTAATCATTCACATTCCTTCACATGTTTACTAAATACCCGATCATAGTTTTTATAATTATCCGGTTAAAGACAATGTTTGACTATATCAAAGTATGAAGATATACATGTAGAAATCTATGATGACCTTGAGTCAAATGACTACTCATACATTAGATGATGAGAAAACACTAATGACATATATTATGTATATTCTCATAGTAGCTCGTGTTGGGAAATCCGTAGCCATATACGTTATATGCGCAACGGAACCTACGGGTTCAACCATCTCTAGGATCATCGTTAAGTGAATAAAAGTACAAGATTAACGAACTTCCATCTTGCTTCCTTCTCCTTTGTGCTCCTAAAGCTGGAATCAAACGCACTCCTTGTTTCTGCTAGGGAAAAGAAACTGACCGCTCGCTAGTCTTCAAAGCAGAAGACCTCTACTCGTATCCACGTCGAACTTCGAATCATCGGAATAACCGGACTCGGCTAGACGAGTCCGGAAATACTTTCCGGAGGCTCTCTCTCTTTCTCTCTATATATTACGGCAGCCTGCAGGCTGTGTAATGTCTATCTAATAGAGGGGGACTGCCCCTCTATTTATACTAGAGAGGGAGGCGAATGATTGCTTAGTTACCATAACTAAAACCCTAATTCCAGCGCTTATTCCGTTCCCAACGGACCTATTCCGTTGCCAACGGAATAGGTTTCCTAATCTGAAAACTTGGCTGCCGAGAAATTGGCTGAGTTCTGTTGCCAAAGGAACTGTTCCATTGGCGATGGAACTTCCGTTGTCAACGGAGCTGTTCTCTTGCCAACGGAACTGTGCTGATATTTGCATAATCATTCATATCAATCATCCAATGATCGATTATTTCCTTCACCTATTTATACATCATATGTATAACCATTTAAGAGCATTTCCTTCCCGACTAGACGTTGTTCTATGTGTGACCGTGTAGGTTCCATTTAACGCTGGCAATGATCTTCCAAAGATCGTAAGTCATGAGTAACCTCTAGACTGGTGTCATGACTACCCATGTTAAATGAAATGATCAGTGATCATAAACCTATCTAAATAGACATTTGATTATTCCTTTTGTTCTACGATATATGTCTTGATCACAAGGCATGGAAGTATGTCATCCTTGAGTTTGACCAAAGTCTCTTTCCTGATCGAGAATTAGACTGAACAGATACAAAGTGATATCAACAACACATGTTAATCTATTTTGAGCATGGCCATGCATTTCCTTCTGTCCTAGTTCATCAGGGGGCCCAGAGATATCTCCCTCTTGACGAGAGGAACAAATCCCATCTTGGTCACTCACATTCCTCGTCATGATTCAGTGCATACCTAATGATAACCCTAATGATCATCCCCTTACGGATGACGTAAGATCATATTAAAGTACGCAGTTCGTCATACAGAAATCCATGGTGACCTCAGGTCGTAAGAACAAGCACACTATTCATATGAGAATCACTAATGACATATACCATGCATATTCTCATAGTATGGTCAGTCCAGTACGTGTTCTCTAACACGCACCTATATTCCAGAATTGACATCCCTATGTCCATGATCAGCAGAACATGATCATCCAGTCTGTGAATATACTAGTGTGGATATGTAGCTTCTTACTTGAAGTATGCTTATCTCTATAAACATTCTACATATTACTAGAGACGGTTTAGAATGTCATTCGTTAGTTCACAGTTCTACTATCAGAATCACGTATTCTGATGACGTGAATCCGAAGTGTCATTAATGGTCGATCTAATATATGTAAATATATTAGTTACCCATACACTCATTCATATATGAACTGAATAAACGTGTTTCTCATAATCTAATCTCTAGTCCAACACTTTGGCCTAGGACATAATTCCTTCAGTCTCCCACTTGCACTAGGCCTGTCTTAGGCATCCAATGCTCATTAGGCAATATGACCTTTATGTTCTACTAGCGGGAAATATATGCCTATCAGATTATAGAAATTTACATTGCAAACTTGTAATGACTACTATTGATCTTTATCATTAGTCGAGAACTTCTAAAACAGGCACATGTATCCTTGTTGCACTATTCTGAGTGACTCTTTGTTCATAATATAGATCACTTAAGAGCAATCGGGACTACTCCAAGTTCCAAGATTAAGTGCTTGATCCAAGCATACCTATTGTCCTCTTCTAAAGCGACAATATGGTCTTGTTTCAGTTACAGTACCTTATTTGGAACCTTTTCCAAATTACTGTATTCAAAATAAATGAATTACGATAATGATCCATGTTAGGAAAGTGTAATCTTTTACCACTACCTAGATTATGATAGATCGGGATATCTTAGTTCTTTATAAGAACTTAGATATTTATTCTCGTCATCAAATGACTATCATTTGCTCTCTTAAACATATTGCACAGTATATTGTATGGCTTGAAGAATCTTATTCATCCCGTTACTAAGAACTGTTTCTTGTACATTGAACCTTTCAATAGACGGATGATACATCTTCATTATATGAACGTTATAGGCAAGAATTCTTTCTCGCATATTGAACTCCTTCAATATATTGTTGAAAGCATAGATTCCAATTCATGTGCCTTTCATTGTTCAATTTAGTGCCAAAACCAAGAACTCTTTCTTGCATATTGAATATTCAATATATATGATCGAAGGTATAGAATCTAATTCTTATATCCTTTTATTGTTCAAGTAAATGCCATAAGCAAGAACTCTTTCTTGCATATTGAACACTTCAATATATGGCTGAAGGCATAGAATCTCATTCGTATGTCTTATTTCTTGCGTATTGAATTCTTTCAATATTTTACCAATGTACTTTATCTTACATCCATAAGTCTACTTAGACTTCAACTCCCAATTATTAGGATGATGAAGGTTCTTTGTTGTAACACTAGAAGACTGTCATACTCCCACTGAATTTCTTGAAACCGATGTGGTCTTATCTATTTCGATAAAGCTAAATTCTGCAATTTACTTTGTCAAATAAACTCATCCTGAGGTGCTTGCTTTAATCCATTCATGGATTCGAAGACTGTTAACATTCCAGAATTCTTGGGATGATAAAACCCTTTGCATGTATCAAAGATACATCCACAGTAAAGTTCCTGTAAAGGAATGCGAGTTTTATATATCCGTTCCATCATTCACAATCACATTGTGCCATGCAAGTTAGAATTTGTAATAGCAATAAGTGAGAAAGTCTTTTACTATAGCCCATACTATACAACTTTCTTTTGCTATTTATAGGTTAACCATGCAATGGTCATCAAGCCATTGGATACGCCAACCAACTTCAAAACTTGACTGGGTTTTATCTCAGTTCATATGGTCCAACCATTGAGTCTTCACATTCTCTTCAGTAGAAAGTCGACTCATCTTCTATGAGCATCTTTTATGAGGGATCATATCTCTCACCCTAATGTCTATCAGGTCTGTGAGGAAGACCTTATGTTTCAAGTATAGCCTTATCAACTACTTGATAGCCTCATTAATGGTTTATCACTAGTATGTGGATGTCGAACCTTTCGAGATGTATTACACTCCTACTGCTTCTTTAGGGGATGAGATCTCTTTCAAAGAAGTCTGAATTATGAGTAGCAAACAGTTTGAACTCGTAATGAATGTAAAACAATATCAAATAGATATTCCACAAACATTTATAAGATTGTTGTGTTGACATCATCAAACTTTTTGACACGAGTCGTACTTCAATCTTTTAAATATAACTTGGGACCATTCCAATCCATATCATATATGGTGTCCTTTTGAACCTTATGATATTCAGTGTTTAGTATGTTCAAGAGTATAAACCTATAAGGATTTTGAAGGATCTGTTTGACTTATCATAGATCGAATCTTATCCAATAAGGTTCATCATCTTCTTTATGAATATATCGTGATATATTCAATATAGAGTTAGTTGTAAAACCTCCTTCACAATCTCTATGATGATCGTCAAACTATTTGTCACCTCGATCCAATCAAAGTGCTCTTATTGTCAAGTCGATATCGAATTTTATTCTTAAATGCTTTGAACATTTTGTGTTTCATTAAGTAAACCTTTTAGTTAAACACTTTAAAATATTGATATTCCTATTTCTAGCTATCTTGCTTGTTGTCTCTCGTGCATCTTTATGCATGAGTCTCAACAAACCACTCAACCTTTTGATGGTTGTCTATTCTTGTCATCTTGTCCGATAAATAAAATTCGCATGTCTCAATTGATCCTAGATCTAATGAGTCTACCATTCCACATAAGGTGGAATTTAGAAATGCGATTCTCATTCTGTGACTTAGATGATATTGTTAGAAGTATGGAATAAATAGACTTATCATTTAGCATATAATGATCATTTTCTAAGTGAACATTTCAAATAGACAAATCTAGGAAAATCTTATTATTCCAAATAATAAATTTTACAACCACTTTAACGCTAATATAGAAATAACATTTATTTCATTACAAGTCCACAATGGCTAGGTCAATAAAATCCTAGAGCTAATGTAGCAACTCTTGCTTCATTCCCCACTCGTAGGTTGACTTCTCCTCTAGCTAATCTTCTACTTCTAAGTAATATCCTGCACATTCAAAATGTGAGAATTACAGTGGATATCCAATATCCAAGTAGCGATTTAGGAAGAGGAATACCTGAAATGGCAGCCATTGATTCTTCTTCTTGACATATCTTACATTCTCCTCTCCAGTGATCACGCATAGAACATGCAATCACTTCCTCGGAGTCCTCAGGTTTAGGCAACACTTTGCCCTCACTCTTGATCCAGCTCTCCTATGTGGCTTGTCTTCTCGATTCCCTTTCCTTTTCAATCCTGAGGGCATCAATGACAATTTTTGCCTCTATGTCCTTCTCTGCCTGTTTAAGCATCTTATGCAATTCCGTGATCGTCGTCTCCATCCGATGCTTATGATATTTAGTAATGAATAAATCAAAAGCACGGAGGAAGCGATCCAAGAATTATGTCAACCGCGAATTCCCTTGGAATAGGCGAACCAAGTCTCTCTAAGTAATCAATGTGGCTTCTCATCTTGAACACATGAGTATCCACAGAGGAGCCCTGAGCCATCTTGCTCTTGATTAATAACTTGGTGACCTTGTAGCACTGAATACTAGCCTGCTTTCGGAACATTTCCTTAAGCGCCTTGATCATATCATAGGCATCCATAAAACCTATCTGTTTCTGAAGCTTAGGTTTCATTCCTGCTAACATCATCTGGGCTACTTCATCAGAATCATCAATACACTTCTGATAAGTATCTTGAACGAATCTAGAAGCGGTCGAAGGCGGTGGATTTGGGATGGGTGTCTCAAGGACATACAACTTTCCTTCACTCTTGAGAACAATTCTCAGAGTCCTGAACCATTCAGGGAAGTTTGTGCCTGGAGGCTATGTAATGTCTATCTAATAGAGGGGGACTGCCCCTCTATTTATACTAGAGAGAGAGGCGAATGATTGCTTAGTTACCATAACTAAAACCCTAATTCCAGCGCTTATTCCGTTCCCAACGGACCTATTCCGTTGCCAACGGAATAGGTTTCCTAATCTGAAAACTTGGCTGCCGAGAAATTGGCTGAGTTCTGTTGCCAAAGGAACTGTTCCATTGGCGACGGAACTTCCATTGGCAACGGAGCTGTTCTCTTACCAACGGAACTGTGCTGATATTTGCACAATCATTTATATCAATCATCCAATGATCGTTTATTTCCTTCACCTATTTATACATCATATGTATAACCATTTAAGAGCATTTCCTTCCCGACTAGACGTTGTTCAATGTGTGACCGTGTAGGTTCCATTTAACGCTGGCAACGATCTTCCAAAGATTGTAAGTCATGAGTAACCTCTAGACTGGTGTGATGACTACCCATGTTAAATGAAATAATCAACGATCATAAACCTATCTAAATAGACATTTGATTATTCCTTTTGTTCTAGATATATGTCTTGATCACAAGGCATGGAAGTATGTCATCCTTGAGTTTGACCAATGTCTCTTTCCTGATCGAGAATTAGACTGAACAAATACAAAATGATATTAACAACACATGTTAATCTATTTTGAGCATGGCCATGTATTTCCTTCAGTCCTAGTTCATCAGGGGGCACAGAGATATCTCCCTCTTGACGAGAGGAACAAATCCCATCTTGGTCACTCACATTCTTTGTCATGATTCAGTGCATACCTAATGATGACCCTAATGATCATCCCGTTACGGATGACGTAAGATCATATTAAAGTACGCAGTTCGTCATACAGAAATCCATGGTGACCTCAGGTCGTAGGAACAAGCACACTATTCATATGAGAATCACTAATGACATATACCATGCATATTCTCATAGTATGGTCAGTCTAGTACGTGTTCTCTAACACGCACCTATATTCCAGACTTGATTTCCCTATGTCCATGATCAGCAGAACATGATCATCCAGTCTGCGAATATACTAGTGTGGATATGTAGCTTCTTACTTGAAGTATGCTTATCTCTATAAACATCCTACATATCACTAGGGACGGTTTAGAATGTCATTCGTTAGTTCACAGTTCTACTATCAGAATCACGTATTCTGATGACGTGAACCCGAAGTGTCATTCATGGTCGATCTAATATATGTAAATATATTAGTTACCCATACACTCATTCATATATGAACTGAATAAACGTGTTTCTCATAATCTAATCTCTAGTCCAACACTTTGGCCTAGGGCATAATTACTTCAGATCGATCCAATATATGTTCTCCAACATATATTTATGTTAATGAATTTATATCCGATATCCATGATCAATAAAACATGATCATACTAGTATCTATATATATGACTTGGAATTTTCAAATATGTTTGTCTTATAAACATCTCATATATGACTAGAGATGTTTTAGAATTGTATTCACTTTGCCTTATGATTTTACTATCAGAATCACATATTCTGATGATGTAGAATGGACATACATATTCATAGTCAATTAATAACATAACAACTTTACGCACAATTATTATATGAAAAAGTTTATGAGATAAAATATCTAATATAAAATATAATGTTTGATCCATAATTCGTTTCCCACACGGCAAAACTTTGGCCTAGGGCATTATTACTTTCAACAATGAGCCGAATTAACGAATTATTATTGTTTATATTTTATTTGACCGAATATTTGACCGACTTAGAAAATGTTAAATACGATTTATATACGAACATATCATAAACCGTATTATTCGCGTATCATGAATGGCTAACTACGGTGGACACTTAAATCAGTATTCTATATCTCAATGTAATGACTATTAATAATATGGAACATGATAAATCACTTCTTTAGTGTAGTACTAATGCACTTCGAGTTTTTTCTTCTTTTAGCGAAATAATATATAGAACAAAAAAAAGTCTATGATATTATATTTTGATAATACATGATGGCAATGATATAATATTCCAATTCTTGTCAAAATTGATCCACAACATATTCAAAACATATATATTCCATCCGTACGGTTCAAATTTGAATTTTTGATGATACATGTAATATTCAAGACTGTAAGCAAAAAATGAGCCTTGCTTACATATGTTGTTTAGCCTCACTATATATATATATATATATATATATATATATATATATATATATATATATATATATATATATATATATATATAATATAAAGTACACAAAACAATATATATTAAAATAGTATAGAACAAAAAAGTAGTATATAAAACCACAAAACAATATATAAGAATAGAATAACAATATATAAAGACAAAAAAATATTTTATAAAATATATATTTTAAAAATAGTATATATAAATAAAAATAATATATACAATTTCGCAGAACAATATACATCAAAATCGTGTACAAAATACTAAAACAATATATAAACACACAAGAATAATATATACATATTGAGCAAATGATCAAAAGTTGAATATTGACCAGAGTGATTTAACGATCGTGATTACGGATTTCTCAAATAATATATCTGGAAAAATGTTTTTCACTTAGATTCAGTTAAAAAACATTACATTGAGATTAAACAACAATACTTTTGAAAGATTCAGTTGAAGTACTTTAAATAACTATTTTTGTAAGGCCCTGTTTCGCTCACCTCTGGTCCATTTATTTAAAATTAAAGCCCAACCTAATTTATCATTAGCCGATTAATTCACAAAAGCCTTAGGGTGTGCTCCAATGAGAAACAAAGGACGGGAGGGGAAGAGAATGGATGGCAAAAAATCATTTTATCTTGCTTCTGAATTTTATTTGAGTATGATGGGAAGATAAAGGATGACAACAATTTTGTCTTCTTAATATGAAAATAGCTTATTTTTATTGCCCTCAAATTGAGAGAACAAATATTTTTTCTCCTTAATTAAACTATTTAATATCAAAAATGTTCTTTATAATATTAGTTGTATAAATTATTAAAAAAAATATTTATGTCTTTTTTCAGTGATAAAATCCTCTTTTTTAGAACTGAACTAGTAGGAAGATACACAATTATTATGAATTGCCATATCACCGTCCGCTAGCTTCGCTTCCCTACCCTTACATATTTTAAACAAAATACACTGGCCCAGTCGAAGCTTCTTCTCCTTCCTTCACTCTCTCACTTCCCTTCTCATTCCAAATCCCAACTGGAAATTTTCAAGAACAAAATGATACGAATGGCAGCAATTTTGCTACTCGTTTTTTCCACCAATCTTTGTCCGTCTGATCAGCGGATTTTGCTTGGATCCAAGTCGGCTAAGCAGATCGCCATGTTTCGGTTTAAGGTTGATGAAATCACCCTGCTCACCGTCCGTACCACCACTGGATTCAATCCGGTGAGATTTTCGACCTTTTCTCTGTTTTCTTTTGCAATATTATTGCTAGATATGTGTGCGATAGTACAAACATCATATTTTGTTCTAATTTAAGCTGTTTTCTTTTAATTAAAGAACCCCCTATAAATAGGGTAAGCATTTTATTGAAACATAATAGTTGCAATACAATATAATATTGATTACATTACACCTCGTAATGGACCTTAATATAGACAATTAAGGCTAAAAGTTTTGATATAACATGTCCCAAGGTACCATAACGAAATAAATAGCTCTGAGAATCTATTTCACCTATTATTCTATTTCTTTCTTTTTGTTTTTCTAAAAATGATGAGTCCTTACAGACCATCAATTCCTTCCTCTTTTTTTAGAAAATAATTCTGCTTGTATGTCTTTAAAAAGGCCTTGTGCTCATTTCATGTTCTTTTTTTCATAGAAGAAACAATGGCTTCCAATGTCAGGCTTAGGAGAAGAATGTCTTCATTCGTTAGGAAATTTCGCCGAATGAACTTTCTCGACTGTTTTCGAACACATAAGGAATATCAGGCGTCGCGAGCTGCATCACAAACAACTCAGGTGACTTGTGATTATAATATAAAACATATGTTTGATTAGATTTCGCAATCTTATTAGTTATTATTATTATTATTATTATTATTATTCCTTTTTTTTTTTGAAAAACAGGCCGATGATGGTAGCATTCAAGGCGTGTCCCGTAGCTCTTACTGAGCCAGATCTGCCTCAGGTTAATGTTTTTTTTTTTATTTCTTTTTTCAATCTTCTTCTCTTCTATTCTTTCAAAATGGAAGTAGAATTAAATTAAGTCACTTCAAGCAGAATATTGTTTGTTTGACAAAACGTATTGTGTGAAGAACGGTTTCTTTTAACTCTTTGGTTTGATCAGATCATGGTGGAGTCGACTGTGCCCGTGCCTGTGCCTGTTCCTGACCCGATAGTGCCTGATGCAGCCAGCAATGAGCCTACTGAAGAGCCAGTGCCTGAGTCGCTCACAGGAGAGTTGGTACATGCAAATGTTTCAGTTTTCTTTCTTTTTTTTCTCTTTTTGATCTTTTACTCATTGGAACATAAGGTACTCAATTGAGTCCAGCTAAGACTAAATTGCTTTGTTTCCAAAACTTGGAAAAATGCTTTTTCTCTTTTAAGCCTTTTTCTCTTCAAGTTCAAAGGCCAACTAAACCCAAAAAAAAAGACAACTGATCCTGACCTAGACCCAAATGATCCTTGACGAGCTTTAATTAAAGAGGAATTTGCAAAAATCCCTACATCATGCCTAAATTGCCAAAAAGCCCCTAAATTGCAAAAGAGCCCCTCTATTCTTAATAAAATTGCAAAAGAGCCCCTATATTCTTAAAAAAATTGCAAAAAGCCCCTCTATTCTGAATAAAATATTATTATAAAAAATATTTAGTAAAGTAATTAGGGGCTTGTTTTGCAATTTTTGAATAACATAGGGGCTTTTTTGCAATTCAAGGATAATGTTAGGGCATTTTTGAAAATTTCATCTAGTTTATCGTTTAAGGCTGTAGAGCGTTGCAGTGTTGTTTTAAAGTTATCCTTTTGTTTGACCAGACCATGGTCGAGTCGGTCCTGCCCATGCCTCTTACTGGGCAGATGGTGCCCGAGCTGCCCGCCGAGGATCTCGTACCTACTGAGGAGCTTTCAAATGTGCAGATAGTGCCCGAGCTGCCCGCCGAGGATCTCGTACCTACTGAGGAGCTTTCAAATGTGCAGATAGTGCCCGAGCTGCCCGCCAAGGATCTCGTACCTACTGAGGAGCTTTCAAATGTGCAGATAATGCCCGAGCTGCCCGCCGAGGAGCTCATACCTACTGAGGATCTTTCAAATGTGCAGATAGTGCCTGAGTCACTCACAGGACAAATGCTGACTGTGTTAGTCCAGCAATGCCAGATCGAGCGGATAAGGACTGAGCTGGACCGAGGCCGCATGTCCACCTCAACTCTGGCCAGTCGTCCGTTCTCGTCTTCTTCAAGGAAACGGCTCCTTCTAATACAGCGGTAACACATATTCTTTTTATTAATTTTGGTTGTTTTTTCAATGTTTAGATATTCATTTTTCTCCTTTTGTGTCATGCGTTTTATTAGGATGCGGTTAATGAAAGCGCCTGTCAGGTTGCTGCTGTTCTCTCCGAGTTGGGGGCTGTTAGGACTATGCTAGTCGAGCAACAAGTTCAAAAGGTTAGCTTCCTTTTCTTTTTTATTTTTTTCTCCTTATAATTTGTTGTGGACATATTTGGTAGGTTCTGAAATCACAAGAAGAACCCAATCTTTGAGCTTTTTTTGTTTAATTCTGTTCATTCTTTTGTTTTTGTTAATGTAATAGGATGAAGATGTCGCCAGGCTTCATGCCAAGATAAATTTCCTTGAGAAGCAGGGAACACTTTTGCTTTCGAATTTCGAGGTTTGCCTGTCTTTTTTATTTTTATAATTTTTCTTTTTCTTTCACCTAAATCATTCCTCTTCTTTCTTTGTACCCTTGTATAGCTCTCCAAGGATTTACCAAATATTCATTTTGAAGTCTAAAATTCTTTGTTTTCAAAACTGGAAAAAAGATGATTCATTTTTTTAACCTTAAGAAAAACCGCAAAATTAGTTATATCCTGTTTTCTTTTGATACCTTTTAATTATATTTAATTTAAAATCATATTTTTGCCTCAATTGTGGACTAATTCCTGAATACTAGCCAAAACCGGTATCAGACCCGCTAATTACTTTACCCATTAAGCCCCTGGATCTAATTTCACCTTATAGATAACTAGTAAAGTTCCGTTTTTATGAGCATTTTTTCCTTGTATTATTTATTAACTAGGGAGCCAAGACTGATATCATCTGTCAGAATACCATGATTTGCTCTGAGCTGGAGACTCTTAAGACTGAGAATGCTGACATATTAGTTCAAAAGGTTTTTTTTCCCTTCTCATCTCAATCCTCTTCTTTTTTCTTTTTCTTTCAGCTTGTACATGTTTTATATTAACACATACCAACTGTTTTTTTCTGTATTTTATTATTTTTTCTAATCCAATAGGACAGAGAGATTTCAGAGCTTAAAGAAGAAATGGGCACTCAGACTGCTCTTTTGCTATCCCGTTTGGAGGTTTGCTTTTTATTTTTACTTTATGATAATTTTGTTTCAATATCATTTTGGTTTGTTATTTGGTTTCCTGAATTCTCATAAAACTATCCAAATGTAATTACTATTTAGGCTGCTGAATCAGATGCCCAAGAAATGAAGGATAAAGTCCAAACCCTGACCAAGCAGCTACAGTCAGTCAGCTCAGGCCCGGATTCACCCTCACTCACTAAGGTAGATGTTTTTCGTTTAATTATTCTATTTATTTTCAATTTGTTGGACAAATAAATAATTATTCATTTTTGTCTTTTTCTTAATCAGAAAGCTGAAAGTGATAGCACTTGTCAGGTCGCAATGTTTCTGTCTGAGTTAGAGGCTTTGAGAGCTAAGGTGATCGACCAAGTGCAGAAGGTGATCTATTTTCTCTTCTTTTTTTTTTCCTTTTTTTTTCTCCTTACAGCTTGTAGTGTAAGAACCCAATCTTAGAGCTTTGTATGCAACTTGATAAATTTTTTCATTTTAGTTTTTTTTTGTTTGTCTTTTGTTTAACGTAATAGGATGAAGAAGTAGCTAAGCTCCGCGACAAAGTCCGCATTATGGAGAAGCAGGGTTCAAATCTTCTTTCGAGTTTGGAGGTTTGTTTGCTTTTCTTTCTCAATTTTCGTTATACCCAAATCGTTTGTATTATATTTGGGTTCTTTCTTAATTTAGGCTGCAGAAGCGAAAATGAGGACTTATGAGTTGGAGGCCCTTGGTATGAAGCAAGAAATTAAAACTCTCAATAACCAGCTACAGTCCATTAATTTAGCAAGTTCTATGGATGAGGGATCGACCTCGCGCAACTCCTTCAGTTCAGAAAATAATGGATCAGCAATCACTTTTGAGAGAGAGGTAAATTTTTCTCGACAAGATTCAGTTTTTTTGGGTGATCGTCTTGTGAATATTAAGGTACTGGTTGGTCCTAAATATCAATTAGGTGTAATAAGCATAAAGTGGTCTGTTCTCAAAAGCTGGAGAAAATGCTTTGATTTCTTCTGAGCCTTGAAGAAAACTTAAAAATTAGGTTTAGTTGGAGAAGGAACTGAAATATTGGAACCAACATACTATGTTTTCGAAATTATTTAGGTTCTTATCATTTTTAATATCTTCTAAGTATATTTGTTAATTCCATATTTAAGTTCCACTTTTGATATCATTTTTATACTTTTTATCTTAATTAGGGATCTCAGCTGGAGATGGCCGACCTACTGGTTCAAAAGGTTCATTTTTGTTCTTTTCCATTTCAATCTTCTTCTGTTTTCATTTTCCTTTAAGTTTATAAATGGATACTATTCCCTTTTTTTAGTGCATTTCAAAACAAAACCAATGTTTAGTTTGATTCTTTGTTTCATAAACAGGACAGCACAGACATATCTTCACACGGCATAATCCTCTACACGACCTCAGTTACCGTGGTGAGAAAAACTGCAGAGAGGTGCAAGCGGGTCCGGGCCATACTTGAGAATTCAAACGCCGCATTTTATGAAAAAGACATCTCACTGGGCCTCGGATACAGAGAGGAATTGCAGGAAATGTTGGGATCAGACGCCGCTCTTCCTTGCGTATTTATAAACGGGGCCTTCATTGGTGGCGCAGATGAGCTGGAACGAATGAATGAAGACGGAAAACTGCAGCCAATTCTGAGAGAATTTCAGCATGCTAATGGATCCTTTACGTGTTGTGGCGGTGTTAGATTCCGGATCTGCGGACTTGTGAGGGGACTCACAGGATAATTTATGGAGAGGGTAGGATGGTCACGACCGTACCGTGTCTCGAATGCAATGAGCAAGGACTGGTACGGTGCGCTTGTGTTTGAGTTTATTTTTGTTGGTTTAGTAAAAAAGTTATATCTATAGGGATAAGGGTCCATAGGTCAGAGATGTTTTTTTGGCTGATTTTGTTTATTTAAGTAAATGGTTATTTTATCTTATTTTTCTTTTGTTCTTTTAATGATAGAATGATCTTATTTAAGTAAATGATTGTTTTGCTTTTGTTCAATTAATGATAGAATGATCTTATTTTGGATAATTATAGCATAATGATATTAATTTGTAAGATAACTATTTTCTACAAGTGGGGAATTTTGGTAAATTTTATTCTTAAGTAGTGTATTTACTGTATTGGCACAATGCAAGATCCAATGTCAGAAATGCAAATGCTTAAATCAAATTTATACTTTTAGTTGGTAAAGAAAAATAATGTTGCAATGCCACAAAATTTTACTTGATGACTTCTCTTTCTAGTTAGAATTTTACTTAAATTATGCTTAAATCAAGTGCCGTCGTCGAGGGAGGGAAGGAGAGAGAGGGAGAGATTTATTTCTGGATGGGGTGGAGCGTGTGAGAGATACTGAGGGAGAAGGGTTAGAGTGTGTGAGAGACAAGAGGGGGCCTTTTGTAAGAAAAAAGCTGATAAACAGACCCGTAGCAAGTACCATCAATAGCTAATATTAGATCAATGGCGACAATATTTCCATAGTACTACGAGCCGTAGCTAATATATTCTTGGATCAACATCTATGGGCCGTAGCTGATGAGTTTCATCGGAGCTAATGTCATTTTCCAGTAGTGAGTTGAGACATTAAGTTGGTAGTCATGACATCAGTCTAGAGTTTACTCATGACTTAAGATTTTTAGAAAATCGTTGCCAGCATTAAATGAAACCTACACGGTCACACAATAAACTTCATTCATACGGGATAAAAATACCTCAAAATAATTATACATGTAATGTACAAATTGGTGAACGAAATAATTAATTATTGGATAATTGATTATGCAAAACAGCATCATTCCGTTCGGAACGGAATAGTTCCGTTATGAATAGAATATATATGCTAGCTGCACTTCCTTGGCTGCCTTTGAGGCATGAATTATTCTTCTCTCTTCAGCTCTCGCCCTTGTTCGGAGTATCCGCTCATTTCCTTCTCTTCGTTTTTCAGCAGGCAGATTTGAAGCAGCAAAGGGCTTCTTCTCCCCGGAATGTGGCGACATAGCTGAATCAACATTTGATAGATTATCCAACCCCAAACAATCTGAGTTATTGGTGGGGCTTTCTCCTTTTCCTTATAGGGATCGGCCCGGAGTTCAAACATAATGGAATGGTAAATTAATCGACGCAAGGCGGGATGTCGGACTCTGCTGATATCCTCTTTTGACTTCGTTTCGGCGACAGATTTGGAAGCATGGAAAGTCCCATTTCACCCGTACATTCTCCGTACTTACCACTTTATTTTGTAATGTCATTCTTTTTTTCCGACTATTTCAAATTAAATTGAATAATCTATAATTTTGTAGGTGAGGGAAACTGCCGTTGTATATGCAGAGATGTCTCAAATTATTCAGTTGACACCACCAGCTCTCCTGGTTATTATACGTCAACATATTCATATGCATATTATTGAAATATTATAATTGTTTAATGATTTGCATTGTAAAGTTAAATTTTTGTTGTTGTTTTCTTTTTAATTGGATCGGAATGTACAATCAGCATTGTGCCGTGATTTCACTACGTACTACCATTTCTGATAAATACATGATATATTAGCCTTCTTTTATTCCTAAATTGTTTATGTTTATTAAAACAATTATTCCTAATCCGTTTCCTTTTCCCCAATCAATTAACCATGTAAATTATGTTCAGTTATTAGGTGTTTAGATAGCCTGAAAGGGGCAAGATCAGACCATTACCTCGCAATGCGTACTTCAGTTATATTCAACTGGAAATATACAGCTCGCAGAAAAGACCAACATGCAACAATTTTCTCAATTTAACGCACATTATCACTATATACAAGACCAGTTTGGACTAGAATTTTGACGTGTGTCCCGAGCTTTGATTTTCTGTGGTCAAATCTTATAATATTCAATGTAGTGAGTCATGTTTAAGTATATTATGATATTTTTAATTTATCCACTCAATTTACATATTGACTAAAATATTTTATTAAAATATAATTAAATATTTTTATAAACTGACTTTTTTGTAATATTTATTATTACTACATGTGGCCAAATCTTATAATATTCAATGTAACGAGTCACGATTAAGTATATTATGATATTTTTATTTTATCCACTCAATTTACATATTGAAATTTTAATACTACAATGTTTTATTCAAATATAATTAAATATTTTTATAACCTAACAGTTTTATTTATAATCATATATTATAATGTACTTTATTATTACTACAACAAAGTTGAGTTTGGCCTCCATTTTTGACATGTGCCTCTCAACGAGATTTCTTTTATATTGTACAATATAAAGTGAGTAATTAATTAAAGCATTAACTAAATCAATTAATTTATTTTTGGAACTAAATATTTTTCATTATTTTTTTTCATATTTTTATAATCAATTTGAAATAATAAATCAATAAATAAGAAACTAATATATTTGCAATATAGTATTTCTGGATATTATTTTTACAATATTTTATAATATTATTGCATGTTATGTTATTTAATTTTATGATTTTATATTATGGAACATATGAAGTTTTTCTTTCAATTTATGAAATTATGTTTAAAATGATTATATCAAAAATACCACTTACACTATCTAACAATAAAAATAACATTTTCATTTATACATATGTAAATATAAAAATATTATTTTTATCACGATAAAATTGTAGATATTTTTTCTTAAAGAAATATATTATATGATTCGAGGGTTCCGCTAGTTTTTAACAAATATTGATGAACAAGCATGCAATTTTGCGTCTTATGTGCCTCGAGATGAAACTACACTTTACAAGTATACTGTGTGACAGAATCATGAATAATTTAAGGGGCCAAATTACTTGGATCAACAGCAAATTTATCAACAAAACAAACAATTCATCATTTTGAACACTAAACCATAATACTCCAAATAAGTACGCCAACAAAAAACATACAAAACAAATACAAAATGTAGTCATCAGAACAAAATTAATATTTCCTGCCCTTATGCTTATTCTTTGATTTTTTATATGCTGGCTTTTGTTCGCTTTTTTCGGTGCGTTAGAAGAACCAGCTTCATCTGTATCATCAGTAGTTTCATTTTGAGTTGGTTCTATTTCTGAAGCCGGTTTGTTGATTCTTGCCTTTGATAAATAAAATAAAATAACATAAATAACATTAATAATATGAATAAAATAAACAAAATAAATAAATAACACAAAAATATCATAAATAACATAAAGAATATAAATAAAATAAATTAAAATAACAGTACATGTAAGCTGTATGTTACCGCACAACATGCTCTTGAACTCGATGCGGTTGAAAATACAAGCACCGCATTTTCAAGGCAAAAATTACGAACCCAAATTTCATTTACTTCACACGGTAAAACAAGTGAGGTTACTAAACCTCTCAACAACTCCTCGTCTTGTGCTACGAGTAGTGATTTTTCTACATAAGAAAGGGGTTTTGGCACATTTTTGAAAAGACCCTTTAGTTGTCTGTCACATAACACCTTGTTAGATAAGTGAGAGGCAAATATTTCGAGCGAAGAAATGAGAGAGTTCATGGTGTTATAATTGGACCGTGAAAGTAGGTTTCTTGGGAAATGGACTGGCAAATCCCTAAAGCAATTCCTGATTTGTTTTTCTAAATCGTGGAATTGACTTCTTAAGAATTCAAGAAAGCCCAAGGAATCACAATTCTCACTCTTTTCAAGAAATGAATCGTACTGAGAAACCGGATCCCTAATAAGCCAATAAAACACGACATTCTATATTTGCAACCAATTTTAGGCAAAAAGCAATCAATAAATCGCGAAACACGGTATTCTAAGAAAACATCGAGCAACTCATCAGTTACATCCATTCTATCTTTATCACCAATTAATACAACATCAGCCAAACAATCGTTTTCACTTCCCTTTTCAAAGCCCTTTATCAAACGGATTGTACGATTGCAAACTCCCATAATTGCGACATTAGTCGGAGCGCAAGCGGTATTTTGACTTACTGCAGGCCCAAAGCAAGGAACTGACAGTTTTTGTTTTACCGGTTCCAGGCGGGCCCCAGATCAGATTTACCGAGCTTGAGTTTGGGCTGTCGGATTTTATGGCTGAAATTGCGGTTTTAATTGCATTTAATTGTGCCTGGTTTAGGTTTAAAGAGAGTAATTTGCCGTGAGGTCTGTCGAGCTCTTTTGCCGTTTGGTCCTTGCAAAATTCCAACATGCAATTTTCCTGTCAAGTAACAAAGTAAATTTTTTTAACAAACTAGAAATATGTATAGTAAAAGAAAGTAATTTAATTTTAGAAATAGATTTATTAATATGCGGTTTTCTTACCGTATTTCTCAAAGAAAGAATTTTCCTTATGAGGGTAAAATTATTCTGAACCCTCTCATCAAAATGAATCGCTCTACAAATCCGAATATTCATCAAAATATTCTTCAGAAAAACTGCAAATACACAGCCGTTCAGCCCGTC
This sequence comes from Juncus effusus, assembly GCA_027726005.1. Taxonomy (NCBI): domain Eukaryota; kingdom Viridiplantae; phylum Streptophyta; class Magnoliopsida; order Poales; family Juncaceae; genus Juncus; species Juncus effusus. Next base: position 7,598,825 of record CM050902.1, read on the forward strand.
CAAATCTACCACTTTTGAAATCCTAATTGTAAGCCACTTGCACGATTCTTCATCCACAAAGAAATCATTCACCATCGCAAAGCAATACACAACATTATATCTCAACAAATCAATGGCCGATTCAGGAATCAAGCTTGAAAGCAGAAATATATCCCCGTTTCTTGCTTTGTAAGTTTCATAGTCCCAATTTTCTACTCGCATGTTGTAAATCGACTCATTTTGGGTCTCTTGAGACTTGAATTGACGTATTACTAAATGAGGGGTTTCTGAAATATTCTCAAAGCAAGAAGATAAATCGGACTGAGTTTCTTCTATGAAAGGAAGTTTGTAAAATCTGAGATAATCTTTCACTGACGTAAATTCATCAGGAATTTTTTCAACCTAACAAAAATAAAAGAAACCAGAAAAGGAAAAATTGTGCAATTTCAATTTTCAAGCTTGGTATAATGAAACATTGTCTCTTGATAGTTTTTTCCCTCAATTGGGACTCAATTGTGAAATAAATACACATTCCTGTTCTAAAAGGTACATGAATCAGCCAAATACAAGCCAGACACGAACAAAGGTCATTCTTTCTTTTAACGCTTTTGTTTCAAAATTCTACTAGTAATAAAGATTAACACGAGAAAAAGAAAAATATTTTAAACCTGATTTTCGTAAAGGTTTTGATCAACTATTTCACTAATAGACCAAGACAAAACCATGTCAGCTAAGTCCGTGCAATCCCCTTTCCTTCTCGCCTCCATTGAACCTTTGAACTTACTAACGAAAGTAGAAAAGGTTTTTATTAATTTTTACACTCGTTCTGCGTCTGGTTTACCAAAGGGCTGGTTCGGCGAAAGTTGTAACAGCGGGAGAGTAGAAAACGGTTATTCTATTTTATTTTATTATCCTTCGGCAATATTCATGAAATAATATGTTGATTTAAAATATATAAATAATATTTAATTATTACAATATTTTTATTCTAATTATATTTCTTTTAATTTATTTAATTATTATTATTTAACCTAAAAGAGTGCCAATCTTTCTCGTTTTGACATTTGATCTTCTGTTTGGATACCTGAAATATTATATTTCAATCTCTCAGAATCATGACAAGATAGTATGCATGTATTGATGGATATTTCACATGTGCAATGGATTTTGATTTCTGAGGATTTTGACAAGTTTTGTATTGGAGTTTGGAAGAATCTTTTGTGGCCAAGTTTCAGCAGCCATCCGTTGATCCAAGTCGTGGCTTAATCATGTGCGTCCATTCTCACAAACGAGAAAGAAAACGTACGTGAGTCCACAAGGTACAGTACAGGTTTCTATTATATACAAATAATGCCCAAGATAAGTGTTTCACAATTACTTTGATAATTGATACACAGCAAAATGATCAAATATAAAAACTCATTTTTCATCTTCTATAATAAACAGGAGCAGAGCTTTATAAGGACTAGAGTATCCAGCTCCCAAGCGGTATCATCCTCAAGCAGTGTTTAAAAAAACGCTCGACGTTTACTGGGCGGTCAGACAGTGAATGACGTCTAGAGCGCCTAGGGGGAGCCTAGGCATTTTAGACTTTTTAATTTGTTTTTGTGTCAAAATTTGAAATTTGATCATGTTCGTATTAAATTTAGTAGCGAGTAGTCCGTCTAGAACATCTAGGCAGTGCCTAACCGTTTTACACTTATTGTTTTATTTCATTTTCATGTTATGTCAAAATTTGAAATTTGGCCATGTTAATATGAAAATGGGATTAGGCGGTCCACCCCAATTTGAATAGCAGCTTTACCTAGTTTTTGAAGCGGTCACTGTGAGCTCTTTCTCTAGACTTCTTTGATTGTCCTTTTCTGAATAGTTGTCTGGTAATATGCTTAGACGGAAAAATTACTAATTAGGCAAGAAAATCTGTAATTAGGCGGATAAATCGTCAATTTAGGAAGCAAATTCGATTTTATTGAACGTTTAGCCCAAAATTTAGCAGTAGATGGCCAACTAGCACCTAGGCGGCGCTTAGGACTGATTTTTAGAACACGACCGCCAAGATTTTTGACAAAATAATATATTAGTAGTGTGTTAGTGAATTAGATCAAAAAATTTGGATATTGAGAAAGTAGAAATCACTGAACTTCTATTTCTATCTTATTTTTTAAATATATGTATTTACATATATTTGGCTCCTCAAACTTTTGTGCACTATTAATCAGTAGGAAGAATTTATTTTGACCCCTAGTATTTTCAGTCAAGCTCCTCCACTGATAATTAAACTTAAAACTATATTAGAATAATACTCGCGCCTCGCTGCAGTTTGATTAATTTTAAATTCAACATGATAATAAAATAAATCTTCTTACATAAAATGAAATATAAACTATCTTTTTTTTTATCAAACTCACAATTGTAGATTGATAGACTTTGCTAAATATGTGCTAAACAATCGCGTTTGCTAGGACTCGAACTTGAAATCTCTCCCAAAGTTCTAAGGTATTTTACCGCTCGAACTAGCAAGTTTTGACAAAAATATAAACTATCTTATATAGATGGCCAATAATCAAGAATAAAATCTGAAAAAGTAATATTCATGACGCACGATAAAAAAAAATTTGATAAATGTTTGAAACCGAGCCACATACGCCTATACAAGACGATTTGCAATTGTTTTTGTTCCATTGTTCTTGAAGCATCTAGTCCTACCCTTCGAATTCAAAAATAAAGTACAAAATATTTTGGTACTATCATATTTTGTTTTGTTTTGTAAGTGTTATTGTTATTTTTGTTATTATTATAGGGGGTGTTTTATTATTATTTTTGACTTTGTACTGTTCAAATATACAATTGGTCATCTTTTGGATGTTTTGAACACAAAAATAATTTATCAGTGAAAAAAGAAACAAAAAAGTAAACAAATACTCATATGAGGTTCTAGCACATAATGGCTCTTTCATCAAACAAAAAAGATGACTCACATAATCACATTCAAAACCAGTATAATCCATGCTGTAAAATCTAAACAAGTAGTGCTTGAACTTGACCCAAGTTTAAATTGACGAGTTCAAAACAACCTCAACCTGAATAATCTAATGACTTTTTTTTATAAGCACCTGAATCGAATATAATTGAGCAGATAACACTTATATGAAAAAAATTAAGTAACTAGCATTATCGACAGCTATTCTGGCGGTGTAGACCTTGTACCGCCAGAAATACTGGCGGTAGAGACTAGTTTTCAATTTTTTCCATCAGCTGCCTTAAACATATTAATTAGTAACAAATTAGCTTCTACTGCCAGCTATTCTGGCGGTAGATGTACAAAAATTATTTTTTGAAATTTCAAAATTTAAACCCGTTTTAGCAGGAAAATTAACCCAAAAATTTGAAAATTAAGGTCTACCGCCAGCTTTTCTGACGGTAGTAGCAATTTTGTAAATATTTTTAGGTCAACCCATTATCAAATCCGTTAAGAAATAAAAAAAACACATCTACCGCCAAACTTATTTAAAATAATGTATTTATGGTTATTTAAAATGATGATCTTTACCAAATTTATTTCATTGCAGGTTGTATTTTTAGGTGAAGACATGGTGATTTTAATGGTGGTTAAAAGTGTAATTTAATATACTGATTATAAGTGTGTAATTTTAATTGTTAAAATTGATGTAAAATACTTTGTGTGTATTTTATATGGTCAATTTGATGTAATATTTTGTATGGTAATCATCAATTCGTTTTTATTATTTTACATATTTTGTGTGATGTGCATTGATTGTTGGTTATTTTGTTTGAAAAATTATATTTTGTGTAAACAAATTAAGTCAAAAAATATATAATAAATCTATAGCATGTGATTAGAAAAATAAAATTTAGTTCTTAATAAATATGGATTCCCATAATTATTTTTGTAATTAGATGTATAAAAACTATTTTACTTTAACACCAAAGCATGCCCGATACGCCTAGCGGTTTCCCATCTGCTAAATAAACCTTTCTGAATTTTCCAGATTTAAAATTTAAAAACTTATCTTTCTGTGAGGTAGAATGGAAGGATGCCCCTGAATCCAGAATCCACGACTCGATAGGGCAGTTGATGCATAGAATGAGTGATTCGTCTGAATCTTCCTCGGTGGCGGCATTTGCGGAACTTGTTTATGTGCTTTTCGCCTTTCTCGAGGATTTGCAGTCCTGTTTCATGTGGCCCTTTCTGCCACAATTCAACCATTCCAACTTAGTACGACCTATCGACTTAGATCGTCCGTGGTTGTTATTTCTCTGACCTCCATGACCCTGACTCTCCACATTCAAGGCTGAACTCATAGAACCCGAGGTTTCGCTCCACTCCCTTCGCCGAATATCCTCATTTCGGATGCGGTCTCGTACCTCCTCAAAAGTCAGATCCTCCATGACCCTAACTTTCACATTAATTTTGTTTTTGGTTGTAATCAATAAAATTGAGCAACAGATTTAAATAGATTTTGCGGGGAGTTCAATATATTTCAGGTTTAAAGAAGAACTTGATTCTTTAAGGCAGATGGATAGTGAGTGGTACAAAACAATGTTTGGGAACATGTTGTCGAAAATTGTAAAGGGCGCCATGGTTATGGATAAGGGTACAAAAATGGGAACTTTTTATTTGACAGACAACAAGGGAGATTTAGCGACGGTTTAGGGAGCGACAACCGACTCGATGTTGTGTTATAATCGGCTCGTCGTATCAGTAAAAAAGGACTGCAAGTGCTAGCTTCAAAGTGTTTGTTACGCAAGGTGAAATCTGTAGAAACCGGTTTCTGTGAGAAGTGTGTGCTCGACAAGCAAAAATGGGTTAGTTTTTCGAATGTCGGACGAGAACTCAAGACGGGGAAGCTAGACTTGGTGCAGAGCGATTTGTGGGGACCGGCTCCGGTCCAAGACGGGTCACACTACTATAAGAATAGGTCAAATGGCGAATCTGAGTACTACCATATGGCTTTAGAGATGGGAGATTCTGTCAAGTGGTAGCATGCAATGAGAGATGAGATTGAGTCTCTCGGAAAGAACAAGACTTGGGTATTGACTCGGTTACTAGATGGCAAGAAGGTGCTACAAAACAAGTGAGTTTATCGGATAAAGGATGAACCAGCTGACAGCAAGCAATACAAGGCAAGATTGGTAGTAAATGGTAAGAAGGAGTTGACTACATGGAGATATTCTCGCCGGTGGTGAACCTAGCAACCATTCATACGGTGTTAAGTACTGTAGCGGCCGAAGATTTGCACCTTTAGCAGATGGATATCAAGTCAGCATTCCTCCATGGCGATTTGGAGGAGGACATCTATATGGTATAGCCTGAAGGTTTCGAGACCCCGGAAAAGGAGGGTCTCGTGTGTAAGCTTAAGAAAAGTTTGTACGGTCTAAAACAGGCACCAGACAATGATACATTAAATTTGATAAATTCATGTGTGATCGTGATTTCTGGAGAGGTGCAGACATGAGCGAGATCAACGGCTCAAGAAGGAGTTATCGAAAGAATTCGAAATGAAAGATTTGGGGGCAGCAAGCCAGATTCTTGGGATGCGGATCACTCGAGATTGAGCTGCGGGGACACTGACCTTGTCACAAGAGAAGTGCATCAATAAGATATTGGAACGATTTCGAATAGATGACGCCAAGCCGAGAAGTATTTCACTCAGTGCACAGTTTAAACTCTCGAAGGAACAGTCACCGAAAACCAAGGAGGAGAAACAACAAATGGCAAGAGTACAATACACGTCGGCAGTGGGAAGCCTTGTGTGCGCCATGGTATGCACAAGATCCAATATCGCAAATGCAGTGGGAGTTGTGAGTTGATTCATGACGAATCCCGGCATTGAGCATTGGGAGGCGATCAAATGACTGCTGAGATATTTGAAGGGCACTTCAAGTATGGCGCTGTGTTACAAAAGGGATGGTACGATTTTGCAAGTGTTCGTAGACGCGGATCTAAGAGGAGATGTGGATAGTCGGAAAAACTCTTCCGGTTATGTCTTCGCAATGGGAGATATAGCTATGAGCTGGATGTCAAGATTGCAGAAATGCGTGGCGCTATCAATGGCTGAAGCGGAGTATGTGGCAATTTCAGAAGCCGGAAAAAAGATGGTATGGCTTTTGACCTTTCTAAGAGAAATTGGAAAATGTCAAGGATGTAGGGCACTCTACACCGACAGTCAAAGTGCTCTGTGTCTCGCGAAAAATCCGGTGTTCCATTCCATTACCAAAGCACATCCAACTCAAGTATCACTATATCCGAGAACTTTGAAAGACGGTACCATATCATTAGAGAAGATCCAAGGTGCGAAGAATCCTGCCGATATGTTGACTGAGGAAGTCTCCATCGACAAACTGAGGTTGTGCGCTGCCTCAGTGAGGATGGTCGAGTGAATCAGTAGGAGCATGTCGCCGGGCTCAAGGAAGGAACGGAAGAAAGGATCAATGCAAATGATTTGTATCATTATGAAGTCTCCAAGTGGGAGATTGTTTTGTGTGAAGAGTTTTGGAAAACTCTAGATATCATATAAAAGGAAGCACTACAGGAGATAAGAAAGTTCTCCATATTTGATTGCTATGATTTAATTCCTTAATTGATAATTAGAATTTGGAATATATTTATTTTTCTTATATTTATTTTCATGAATTAGGCGTTAAATGGAGCAGCAAATCTTTGATTTATTGTCTTGTATAAGGCATATCTCTCACTATAAATAGAAGGGTAAGAGTAGAATTTTATTTATTCCAACAATCACAAATAATTGTATTTTATTCTCTTTTTCTGAGTATAAAGAAAATTTGGGTGCAGACGGACGTGGTTTTTACCCTTTAGGGTTTTCACGTTAAAATCTTTGTGTTCATGTATTTGCTTTCCATGTTTGTTGTTGCGTCTCGGTTCCTAACATGTGTGATAGTTGAGGTGGGCCAAAAAAACTGATGTGAATGAGGGCTTTCTTGCAAGGTATAAGCTTTTAAATCAGATCGGTAAAGGTGGATTTGGAGCGGTCTTTGAGGCGAAACTGATACGTAATTCTTCCTTTGGCCCTTTTGCCGTGAAAGTCGTTTCCAAGTCTAAAGTAAGTATTGTGGGAAACATAGGTTGCTTCTCACTTTATCGCAAATTATCTTATTAATTAATTAAGTACTCAGTTAATTAATATTACTTTTTCTTTTTGGCTGCAGATGAGCTCGGCTCACCGTGAGATACGATTTTTGAAGAAGTTACATGGTAATAATACAAATGTCGTGAAGTACTATGAAACTCATGAGGATTCAAACAAGATCTACATCGTGACTGAGTATGGTTTTCTTTCTTTCTCTTTGTTGTATCTTCTTTTAAATAAATTACATGTTTTTGCTATCATAAAGGAAAGAAAAACTGAAGTATTTAAAATTTTTTCATGTTTTTCATAGGTTATGCAAGGACGGAAACTTGTATGAAAGACTCGTGTCAAGGTACGGCATTAATGTATTATTCTTTTATGTTTATTTTGGTTGTTTTAGTTCTCTTCCTTAATCAGTTACACTTGCTTTATAATAATTAATAATTTGAAAGTGAGAAGCTGATTTTAATTTTGGTTCTTTTTTGTTGTTTGTTGAAGCAGTGGGAAATTTGGAGAGAGAGAGGCCAAGAAGTGGATGATCCAGGCATTAAATGCTATTGCGTTCTGCCACAGTCGCAGAATCGTCCATTGCGACATCAAACCTGAGGTATAAAGCCATTCCCATTCCTTCGTTTTTTTCGGTGGATTGATTATTCTACTGTACTCTATTTTATTTTAGTTTAGTTTATTTGTGGTATGTATGTTCTTATAACTAAGTTGTGTTTTTATTATTTAACTTGTTGCAGAATTTCATGTGTACGACTTAAGACAATAACCGCAAGCTCAAGTTGATCGATTTCGGTTTCTCCTCCTCTCTTTTGCCAGGTTAGTTAGTGTGCTAAGTTTATTCTGTCATCTATTATTGATTAATAAATACAAACATATAAAATAATAAAGATATATGTAAAAATATTTATATATTTTTGTGTTCTAAATTTGTAACAGGTGGACAGTTCAGAAATATTGAGGGCACGTCACTATACATGGCGCCTGAAGTGTTCGAAAAATGCTCAGGATATGAATTTGACGCTTGGAGCTCAGGCGTCATGGCATATGAATGATTACAGGGGGAATGCCCTTTCAGGATCCGTGTCACTAGGCAGGGCACCGTGGTCGATTTCAGTACCGCACCCGATTTTTCTGGACCGGCATGGCGTTCTGTCTCGGCCAAGGCGAAGGATTTCGTCAAGAGGCTGCTCCATCGGAACCCCGCTAGAAGGATGACCATACAAGGCGCACAATGTAAGCTTCATTTTTTCATTTTTCAGCCCTTATTCCTTTTCTTTCTTAAAAGCAATATAAGTAGATGTATTGTTATGTTATACTAATGAATTATGCAGAGCACAAGTGGATCACCTCTTCAATTTCTTGTCTGAATCGTCGTGCGGGGCCCGCCTATCAGATACGACACAACATTGGGTCCTTATCTTTGAATTCTGGCCCGAGTCGCCATGCGGGGTCTCCCGCTTTGAATGCTGGTCCTAGTCAGCATGTGGGGCCCGCCTTCGCGCAGACCGCCGCCGCCGCCTGTCGTGGTTCTACAGGAGCGTCTCGCCGACCTTCAAAATGTACACATGGCCCGCTTTGAAGTACTTTTTGCATTCTAACCCTTTTAATATTTTTTTATTGCGGTAAAACATATTCCGGTTGGTACTGTCCATCCATATTAGAATGTCTATTGGTAAAATAAATAAAAAAGAATGTCTATTGGCTTAACAACTGAATTAGCACTTCATTCATAACTTGCAGATCACTACACAATATAAAAAAGGGGATCAAAGAAGCAAGAGGGAAAGAATTGTTTTTATATTATGTATTGCATTCTTTATTAGTTATTATTTCATTTATTGCATTATTATTAGTTGTTTTATTAGTGTTATTGCTACTTTTGTTTTATTATATTATTTATTGCATTTTTTATTGTTAATAATTTATTGTTATTAATTTATTATTATTATTATTATTATTATTATTATTATTATTATTATTATTATTATTATTATTATTATTATTATTATTATTATTATAGTACTATCATTATTTGTGTTATTATTACTTTTGATCACTTTTTTGTTACTATTATCTGCCAGTGTTGGTATGTATTTGCTACTGTTGGTACTACATTAGTTGTTTTATTATTATTTAGATGAATTAATACTTAAGCTTTTGAATGTTTGAGTTTATACAGTTCACAATTCACATAGACAACTTGACTGCCGAGCAGATAGTTGATTTATTAACTAGCATTCATTTAGTAGCAACAAGTATTGAGCGTGACTTCCATCAGGAGCACATCTTCACTTTTAGAATTGCAGCTTATGAAATATTTGTAGGAAACTGCTGTGTTCTGTTTTATATTAGTTGAATATGAAAGCTCCATAGCAAATATTTGTAGGAAAATACTGTGTTCTGTTTATAATAGTTGAGTATCAAAGCTCCCTATCAAATATTTGTAGGAAAATACTGTGTTCTGTTTATATTAGTTGAGTATCAAAGCCCCCTACCAAATATTTCTAGGAAAATACTGTGTTATGTTTATATTAGTTGTATATGAAAGCTCCAGATACAAGGGTTATTTTGTGTCAGAGGAATTATTGCTAGCTAATAATTTTAATGCAAGTATGTAACTATATGAAGACTGACAAGTAGGAAGCAAGTTCAAATTATTATTTTTCCTGAAATGTTCAAATGTATTGTGCAAAAAAGTCTTGACTATAATTCATAATTTCGTTGTTTGTGATGCATTTGGTCCAGTTTTTGTATAAATCAAACATGTGAACTGAACTAACTGGAACTTTTGTATATACAAATATTTCCTGATGGATATTTAAATCTTTTTTATTTCTTCGAATATCTCAAATTTAACCTTTATTACTTGTAAATAAGGTATAAAATATTTTAATTCTTTCTATTTCATACATAATATTTCTCTTTTCTAATTCATGAGCATAGTTGATTTTTTTTTTTTGCGATAAACCTATAGGCAATTTTATTCAAATCATTCTGAGAATAACGCTCAGAGTTGCTAGTACAAAACTAACAAACAAATCAAATAATAAGAAGCTCAACTTCTAATACAGTAATACATATTCTTGAATCAAAGAGAAATTATTAAATGGATAATTCAGACATTTATCTATTCTTGGAAGAATGATGTCTGAGTAAGAAAATCTCAAAATTCGAGCCAAATTGGCTAAATGATCAGCTTCCGTGTTTTGGTTCCTTGGAACATAGGTGAACATTGGGTCTTTTACATGCCTTTTCCACAAGATGCAGTCCCTTGCTTGTTGTATAGCCTGCCAACTTGACCGAAATATTTCATTGATAGTTTTGTCTGAACTCAGTAAGTTTATCACCTCCTGATTATCCGGGTAGAAAGTACATGATTTTTGTCGAGTGAGATTCAGATATAAAACACATAGCACTCTGCATTCCCAAAAATTCTTCTTGTAAGATGTTTGCTAAACCTTGCTCTTCTTGACAACCTGCCCAAATTTCTTTTCGTTCTCTACCTCTAACTACAAAGGCTGAACCTGAACAACAATTCTGATCAATAGAAGCGTCTGACCACAAGCAAATCTGAGCTTGGATTGATTTGAGGAGCTTGTAAAATTAAGGAACGGGAAGAATTACAAACATTTATTGTTAGAGTCTAGTACATTAACTGGCTCAGCCCAACTTTCAGCCTCACACCATATTGTTCTGAAAAAGAATTAAGCTTGGTTGATACTAGTAGTTAATGCACTAGCCTATTTAAGTAATTATACTTAAGGTGAGACTAATCAACTAGCCCACTTTTCACTATTTGGTTCCGAGGTGTAACAAACTCCCCCACTTAAATTTCTGACGTCCCCATTAGCACTAGCACCTGGTCCCAGTCTCGTCCTAGTACACATCTGTGCGTACGGTATGGTACGTTTCCGACCGTACGATAGTACTACCAGGATTTTGCTCTGAATACCATTTGTTAGAGTATGGTATATTAATTGGCACAGCCCAAGCTTCATGCCCACATCATATTGTCCTGAAAAAGGCTTAAACTTGGTTGATACTAGTAGTTAATGCATTAGCCTACTTACAGGGCCGGTCCTGTAATTCGGGAGGCCCTTGACACACTAAATTTTTTAAATAATATTATCCTAAATTAATTACAAAATACTTTTAAATGTGAAACTGATAATAATTATAGAACTAATTAAAAAAGTTCCAAAATATTACTCGTCTTTCTCAAAATAAAATTACAATATATAATTTTTATAATTTAAATATGTTTCTTCTATCTTTAGAAGCAAATATATCTATTAAATTAGAATAATCCACAGCATCTGCGAACTATTCTTCAATTGATAGCATTGCTAATCCATTTAACCTCTCTTGTGACATTTTTGATCGAAGATAATTTTTTATTAATTTCAACTTCGAAAAAGTTCTTTCTCCTGATGCAACCGTAACTGGAATAGTTAAAATTATTCTATAAGCAATCCATGAAGTTGGATAATGTAATGTGTATTTTTATACACATTTTTAGGGTTTTTATCATATAAATTTCACCCTTAAATCACATAAAATGTATGAAAAATATTTAAAATTAATAAAAACTATTGTTGAAATTCTTAATACACTTTTGTGTGATTTTTTAGGTAAAAAGACCAAGAAAAGTATATTTGGATGACTTGGTGAAAAGTCAACTCCAAATAAAATGCCGATTCGCAAATCATGGGCCAAAGATGGCCGAATTCTCAACAAATCTTCGCGAAAACCCTACACACGTTTCTGCAAAATTCCTACAACCCTTACCCGCCGATCATCCAAGCCAAAATCTAGAAAATTCACAAAAAGACGAAAAGTCAAACCCGGGAAATCGCTGAGTTGACCAAAAGTCAACTCTCCAAAAAGAGGTCAAACTGGGTACCAATTCGAAGAGCGCGACGATACGAATCCAACGGTACAAACCTCGCGAAAAAAGACCTTATAGAACTCCCAGAAAATGCGATATAAGATTTGGTCAACCTTAGTCAAAGTCAAATGTTGACCTGGTCAACCCCTTTTCAACCAATCAGAGCAAGACACGTGGCCATAATTCCCCTCAAAGCTCGTTCAGCACAAAAAGAAGTTTACATTTCACCCAATCAGAAGCTAACACGTGGCAGATTCCATTAAAAATCAGAAAATCATAACGCGACACGTGGCTGGTTGGTTGGGGTTGAATAAAGAGAAGACACGTGGCGATCATTGATTGGGGAGCATCACTGACGCTGTTGACAGACGGCAGTACGAGGTTCAGTACGAAATTCTCTTTTCAACCAATCAGCAAGCGACACGTGGCGAGCGGGTCCCGGAAAATGCGTCGCTAGTCAGCACAGTTGATTTCGTCTCCATTGTTTTGAGGATTAGACGCCTCCGTTTCCGTTTTAACACGCAAAAGAGAGAGTGCTGGACCGTCTGTTGCGCTGAACCGGAGAAGAAAACTCACGCGTTTTCTAGAAAGGCTGACGAAGTCAGTACGATGATCAGGGAATCTCAGTACGAGGATAGGGTGTAGCCAATGAACGTATGACACGTGTCAATTTCATTTTAGCAGGAATAAAAGGTGGAGACACTTGGCATAATCTGGTTGCTTGGATTATATTTCCGAATTTAGTGTGGCCAATCAGGGAACACAACGTGGCAGTCCGTTGAGTTCGGATGAGAATGAACGGAAATGATAAATGTACCTAGAAAATTGCACCCAAGCTGGAATTGAATAGAAAAGAAGGAAAAAATGCTATAAACCTCCCAAATTGTTACCCAGAACAGAATCCGGATCAACTTCAATTGTTTAGTCCCACAATCCTAATTCTAAATATTTTCTAGGTTAAATATCTCTATAAAAAGACCACTCTTGCTCTCTCAAAAGATACATCCATTCTATCCATTCCACACACCACTCTCACATCTTCTCGTTTCTCCTCCATTGTAAATATCACCTCCATGGATGACCTTATTTAGGGTTGTCCAAAATCTAATTTTCTTATTTTGGTGCCTTGAGACAAAGGGGAGCCAAGCTTCAAGAGGAAATTCTTATTCTAGAAGGAGCGAGAATTGAAGGAAGATTCAAATCGACCAAGGAGGCTCTCACTTGAATCTTCATTTGTGGTTTGGTTTATTTTTCTTCTTTTTCCTTAAATTTTCTCCATTTTGTTGAATGAATAAAAAGTCTCAAACTTGTGTAAATATGGTTTGTATGAGCATGAGTGAGTAGACTTTGTGTAGGGAAATACTTTTTGTATAATTTGTGATGAAATCTTGTGTTTGATTTGGGCATTTTTGAGGTTTAATAAGATTAGCTTAAGAACACTTAAATTGTTTGAGTTGAATTATTTGGAAGAATATATTTAATTCAAAACTTGAATATTAAATTAATTCTAATTAGAAGATTAGTTTTGATTTAAAATTTTAACGTGTTTAGGAGCTATTTAGTCATTAGAACACTTAGAAGAGGTTTTTGTGATTAAGTTAGGTTTTAAATCGAGTTTATGTAAAACTTGAAAGTGGAAGTTTTTGAGTTGAACTTAATCTTTGATTTATTAATTGATCAATTTTTGGAAGGAAATTTATCAAATCTTGCTTTTTGAACCATTTAAATAAATTGCTACTTTTTGTGATTAATGATTTACATGTTGTCATAATTTCCCTACAATTTTATTAACTTTTAAAATAAAATTAAAAAACAACAAAAAGATATTTACTTTCTTTTATTATTTTCTTACACTTGTTTCTATCATCTGGAACAACTTCATCATACACACCTTTCTTGTTCTTAAATCTTAACCCTTGGAATTGCATAAACATTTTGCACTTGAAACTGATTGGTGAACTTGTTTTGCTTAAGGCCAGTCTCCTTGTGTTCGACACCCTAAACTCCATACCACATATACACTTTGTGAATGAATTAGGGAACTTAAAAATTTCTTTGTTAACACGTGATTACACACCACGACAAGTTTTCTATTTGTTACAGATAACAAATTTTCATCCCTTTCAAATAATTGAGTATTTCAATTGGCTTGTTAACTTCATTCGGCAATCCATTTCTCAAAACCTTTAACTCCATATACAAATCATTTCCATCAATATCTGAAATCTCACCATGCTTTAGAAATTTCTCCATACTCACACATCATCTCGCTAACGATTGATCGTTCGACTCTTTCAATTTAAATAAAAAATCAAATTTTTCCTCGCATATATTAAATTGTTGAAACCTAAACCTAAGTGAAGAAAGAGCTATATCAACAATGTAAAAGAAATAATTAATCCTAAATGATTCTTCGGCTGATTGGGTCATTTGTTCTCTAATAGACTCATCAAATTATTTTTTTCTATGAATAATGCATTTTTCCACAAATTTAGGCTCAACTCCAGTTTTGTTTTTGCTAATTCTTTAGCTTTAATCATTGCTTCCATGAATCCACTTTCTCTATATTTTTCAAAAAATTTAACAAGTCCTTTCAATTGCTCAACAGCCACATATATATCCATGTATTCACTTTGAAGGAGCTTGCTCACAATGTTGACACGAAACAACATTTCATACTAAATAACAACACATAATAAAAGCTCAAAACTCTCAAGATCGGATTTGTCACATGACGTTTCTCTCAGTAAGACATAGTGTCCTACAAGTGAGCAGGAACAAAGACGCATGAATAAAATCCCATATGCTTCGGCTATAGGATCTATCATGTATGCCATGATGTACTAGACCAGATGTGTCATACTCATTGAGCGCAACAAGCAGGTTTCAGTCTAATCCAGGTGAAAGTCACTGGATAGCTGTTAAAAGAATCCTTAAGTACTTACGAAGAACTAAGGACCTGTTCCTAGTCTATGGAGGTATGGAAGACGAGCTCGTTGTAAAGGGTGACACCGATGCAAGCTTCCAGACAGAGTCAGATGACTTTAGATCGTAATCAGGTTATTTATTTTGCCTAAATGGAGGCGCAGTGACATGGAAGAGTTCCAAGCAATGTACTGTAGCAGATTCTTCAACGGAAGCAGAGTATATAGCCGCTGCAGAAGCAGCTAAAGAAGCTGTTTGGATAAAGAACTTTTTGGAGGAACTAAGAGTAGTTCCGAGCATCTCAGAACCAGTGGATCTATATTGTGACAATAATGGAGCGATCGCACAAGCAAAGGAACCGAGATCTCACCAAAAGTCCAAGCACATACTGCGACGCTTCCATCTAATCAGAGAGATTATACAAAGGGGTGATGTTAAAATGTGTAGAGTGCCATCGGACGACAATGTCGCCGATCCATTAACTAAACCACCCCCGCAAGCAAAGCATGAGGGTCATGTTAGGTCTGTGGGCATAAGATGCTTAGAGTTGGCCTAGTGCAAGTGGGAGACTGTAGGATTAGTGCCCTAGGCCGAATGTATTTGTGCTAAGAAATGGCTTATGTATTGAGACATTATTATTTATTCAATAAAGGTTGTTTCTTATATATCTGTGTGTATGGATTGTGAATGTAAATCTTATATCAACCAAGAATGACACTTCGGGTTCACGTCATCAGAATACGTGATTCTGATAGTAGAACTGTGAACCAACGAATGACATTCTAAATTGTCCCTAGTGATATGTAGGGTGTTTATAGAGATAAACATACTTCAGGTAAGAAGCTACATATCAACACTAGTATATTCGCAGGCTGGATGATCATGTTCTACTGATCATGGACATAGAGATGTCAAGTCTGGAATATAGGTACGTGTTAGAGAACACGTACTGGACTGATCACACTATGAGAATATGCATGGTACATGTCATTAGTGATTCTCATATGAATAGTGTGCTTGTTCCTACGACCTGAGGTCACCATGGATTCCTGTATGAGGAACTGCATACTTTAATATGATCTTACGTCATATGTAATGGGATAATCATTAGGGTTATCATTAGGTATACAGTGTATCATGACGAGGAATGTGAGTGACCAAGATGAGATTTGTTCCTCTCGTTAAGAGGGAGATATCTCTGGGCCCCCTGATGAACTAGGACTGAAGGAAATGCATGGCCATGCTCAAAATGGATTAACATGTGTTGTTAATATCATTTTGTATTTACTCAGTCTAATTCTCGACCAGGAAAGAGACTTTGATCAAACCCAAGGATGACATATTACCGTGCCTTGTGATCAAGACATATATCGTAGAACAAAAGGAATAAGCAAACGTCTATTCAGATAGTCATGACACCAGTCTAGAGGTTACTCATGACTTGTGATCTTTGGAAGATCGTTGCTAGCGTTAAATGGAACCTACACGGTCACACATAGCACAATGTCTAGTCGGGAAGGAAATGCTCTTATGGTTATACATATGATGTATAAATAGGTGAAGGAAATAATCGATCATTGGATGATTGATTTGAATGATTGTGCAAGATTTGCATAGTTCCGTTGGCAACAGAACAGTTCCGTTGCCAACGGAAGTTCCGTTGCCAACAGAACTCAGCCAATATGTCGGCAGCTAAGTTTTCAGATTAGGAAACCCTATTCCGTTGGCAACGGAATAGGTCCGTTCGGAACGGAATACGCGCTGGAATTAGGTTTTTAGTTATGGTAACTAAGCAATCCTTCGCCTCCCTCTCTAGTATAAATAGAAGGACAACCCCCTCTATTAAGTAGACATCACAGAGCCTCCAGGTTGCCGTATTACAGAGAGAAAGAGAGAGAGAGCATCCTGAAAGTATTTCCGGACTCGTCTAGCCGAGTCCAATTATTCCGACTATTCGAAGTTTGACGTGGATATGAGTAGAGATCTCCTACCTTGGAGATTAGCGAGCGATCAAGTTCTTCGTCCCTAGGAAGAGCAAGAAGATTCTCAAGGTCGAGCTTCAGAAGCCAGGAAGGAGAAGGAAGCAAGACGGAAGTTCGTTCGGACCTACATCCACTTCTCTCTCCCAGATCAGGAAGATCCGAGGTATAAATTTTAATAGCATAATCTCAAACCTTTATTTCCTTTACGATGATCCTAAGGAGGGTTTAACCCGTAGGTTCCGCTGCGCATGTAACGTATATGACTACGGATTTCCCAACATTTGCCATATCCGAAAGCACAAGATTGAGATTATGACAACCACATGCTGTATATAATACCCTCGGATTAATTTTAAGCACTCGATTTTGAACACCTTTAAATTTTCCTTTCATATTAGAACCATTGTCATACGCTTGTCCCCTTAAATCATCAATATTAATTTCAAGACGAACCAATGCTTCTTTAAGTTCACAAAAAAGCCCCTCTCCCGTTGTATCAACCACATTTATAAACCCCAAAAAGTATTCTTTAACGGAAATTGGATTCGACAAAACATCCACACATCGCAAAACAAGGGACATTTGTTCTGGATGACTTGCATCCGGAGTACAATCAAGTATCACGGAAAAATATTTGGCCTCTTTATTTCTCTCCAAAATCGTCTTTTTTACTTCCTCCGCCATCAATTGAATTAATTTATTTTGAATTTTATGACTCAAATAATGGTACTGAATTTCACCATTTTTTACTCGTCTCAAGTGCTCTTGCATTGTTGGATTAACTTCGGCAATCGTTTCAACCAAGCTTAGGAAAACCCCATTACCCGATTCATATAACCTCTCACTGCTTCCACGAAAAGGTAAATTATTTTTTGCAATAAATTTCACAATAGAAAGTAACATCAATAAAACACTTCTCCAATGTTCTTTATCCTTTCTAACTAGCTCTCATGCTTGCTTATCTATTGTTTGATTTTTTTTCAATCTATTCTAAAGCTCAATCTATTTACGCATGCAACTAATATGTTCATTACTACATTCATGATCGGCAAGCCTCTTTTTAAGATTTTTTCAATCTTTCATACCTCCATTAGCCAATTGAGTAATATTCTTCCCTTGTTTAAACAACTTACAACAAAAACAAAAAATTTTGTCTAACAACTTCGAATATATTAGCCATTTTCTCCCAACTTTTTCTTTATTTGCTAATTCTCGAATGTAATAAAAAGACGAAAAATGTCTACCTTCTTCATCACTAGGGAAAGTCACAACACCATTCCCATCTCTTTTCAAGGGACCCCTCTCTACTAATAAATCCCGTAAACTTTGAGTAATACTCCCCCAATTAGCGGGATCGTCGATATTTAAGGATTCGTATTCCACGTTCATTTCATCCCCTTCATTCACCAAATTTTCGACCCCTTCATTCTCCAAATTTTCAACCCCTTCATTCACCGAATTTTCACAAGCATTATTCATCGACAACCATTAATTTATTTCATCATCCAATTCGTCATTCAAATTTTCCTCTACTTCATCAAGTTCTAATTCATCATCCGGATTTTCCGTTGGTTTACTTGCCATAACATATTTATTCATGGCACCTCTTTGAGATTTTTTTTCTCTTTCGACCCGTTCCTTCTTTTTTCTTTTTTCATATCCCGACATAAAGGTCCTTTTATTCGGAATGACTACTAATACGACATACAATAACCGATTAATAATTAATCAAACACAAAATAAAGAAAAATAAAGTAAATCAAACCTTAAATGAAAAAAAAAGTAATTGAAGAATTATTTTTTCTTCTTCTCCTTTCTATCTCATTTAGTCCTTAATAATTTTCCACAATTCTAGATTTGCGATTTAACCCTCTTAAAAATAAGAAATTAAATTATAAAAGTTAGTTTATTAAGACTAATTTTATGTTTATATTATCATGACATTCCTAATTTCATAAATTTATCTAATGTATTTAAATAAAATAGGATGAAAAAGAATCATTAATTACCAAATAAATTAGTCAAATAATTACTTACTTGATAGGAATATATTCCATTAGAGAAGTTTGATAGAGTAATAGCAAGATAATTAAGAGTGATCACTTAATGTATGGCTACGATTAGTTCACTAAATGAGTGATTAGAATAGACCTAACAGCTAGTTAGCTAGTGGCTTAGATTAACTCAAATGTATTATAAATAGGGTCTTGTGTAATCTCCTAATTAGTGAAAAATATAATTACTCTTCTTCCTTCTACTCTTCTCAAACTCTCTCTCTCTCTCTCTCAACATTGTATCAAGCCTTTAATATTTTTCAAAAAAAAATATTACCTCAAGAAGAAAATAATATCTCAAGAAGCTCTCTTTTTTTCCAAATTCTCCACAAAAATCTCTTTCTTTTCTCTCAAGACTTAGTCTTGACATTTCTTTCCCCTCTCTTTTCCACAATCCACAAATACACCTAAACACAAAACACTCAAGAATTTCTCAAATTCAACAAAACAAGAGAAATTCAATCTTTTTCAAAAAAAACTTGGTCCCATTCCTTTCTTTCCCAAAAAAATTCAGCATTTTTCATATCCAACTAAGTGTCTCAGATTGAATCTTGATTCATAGACACAAATTAAGGAGCCCTCTTTCAAGTTTTCTCAACCCAATTTGTGCCTCTAATCAATTCTTCCCTCTGCATCGACTAAATTACAATCAAGTCACGCTCCACTCAAGAAATACACTGCCTTAAAACCCTCAACAAGAATAAGGAGTTGCTCAAAGAGCTAGTACAACTCCATTCTTGCCTAACCAAACCAATCGACCAAAACCCTAATCAAGAACATCTCAAATCCAGGTGATTTCAATCCTTTTTCCCCTTTTCCTTTTCCTTTCAATTACTCTGAATGGCTCCTATATCAACCACAACTGATGATTCATCAGTTAGTATTTCAATGACCAAACCAATCACCTTTTCTCATCAAATTACCACCAAATTAACCGATTCAAACTACCTAATCTGGAAATTCCAGATTCAAACCATTATCCAAGGTCATGGACTTGGTGATTTTTTTGACCCTACCACTGATCCACCGCCCAAAACCCTAACCGAAACCACAAACAATGTTTCTAGAACAGTCCCCAATCCAGCTTACAAAGACTGACATCGCCAAGACAAGCTGATACTAGGCTGGATTTTGTCATCCGTAATAGAAGCAGTTGTGGCACAACTCATCAGCTACACGACAACTGCCTCTGCCTGGAGTGCTCTTGCTCGACGATACCAAGCCTCTTCAAAAGCTCGTCGACACGAACTGAAAAACCAACTCCAAAACACGAAACAGGGAGGCCTGTCTTGTTCTGAATATTTGAGCAACATGAAGTACCTTGCTGATCAGTTAGCAACGATTGGTTGTCCTGTCGAAGAAGAAGACCCTGTCGGCTTCTGCCAGAATGGCTTAGGGCAAGAATACGAGAGTTTTGTCACGGCAATAAATCAACGCGCCGATGAAGTATCGTTTCCAGAATTATCTGGAAGTCTGATCAATCAGGAACAAGTACTAGCTCGAAATAGATCTATCGCCATTAATTTCTCTCAGTTCTCAAGCTCGAACGGCGCCTCTTCTTCTTCTCAAACCTTCTCCTCGTTCGTATCGGCTCCGAATGGAAGTAGCTCACAAGTGCATGGTGCACCGACCGCCTATTATACTCAGTATGGGCCTTCCTATAATGGGCCGGCTAATTCCGGTTTTAATGGGCCTTTTTTGAACCAAAATCAATCTAGTCTCAAACCTAGTCCATATCAGCCCAATTTTCAAGTGGGCCCATCTCAAAATTTTATCTTAGGGCCGATTCCAAATCAACAAATTTTCGACGCACTTGCCACCTAATTGATAAACACTCGGTTTTCTAATAATCGGGGGAACAATAAAAATCAAGACAAACGCAATAATAATCCTAATAATACTAGTAATAATAATAACTATAATCGCAAGAAGGTGCATTGTCAGATCTGCAAAATTCCTGGTCACACTGCAGATATATGTCGCTGGCGTAACAACAACGATAACAACAACAACAACAACAACAATCAACCTCAAGCCAACACGCTCTACGCTCCACCAACCGTTACCGATGGATGGTATCTCGACTCAGGTGCCACAAATCATGTGATTTCTCAACTCGCCAACCTAAACTCACACACTCCATATCTTGGCATTGATCAAATTCGTGTCGGGAATGGAGCAGGTTGAAATTAATAATCTTGATCGAACTCATTTTAATTCTTCTACACGTGATTTACAACCTAATAATGTCCTACATGTCCCCCAAATAAGCAAAAACCTAATAAGCATTTCTCAATTTACAAAAGATAATCAAGTTGTTATTGAATTTAATCCGTCTTCTTGTCTTATTAAGGACCTAGTAACTGGAACCCCGCTTCTCAAGGCTTCCCTTGATAATGGATTGTATCGACTACCCTCTACCTCTCACAAGCAACCTGTGCCCTTCTTTGGAGTCAAGGCGCCCGCTGAAGTTTGGCACCGACGTTTAGGCCATACATCGTCTAGTGTCATTAGCAATTTAATTTCACATAATAAACTTAGTGTATCTTCTAATAAAATGTCATTGTGTGATGCTTGTTGTGTTGGAAAAATGCATAAACTATGTTTTAAACATTCGAATATTTACTCTTGTGAGCCTTTAGAATTAGTACATTCTGATGTGTGGGCTCCAATTATCTCTAACTCTTCGTTACTTTGTAATTTTTATCGATGATTTTTCGTGTTTTACTTGGATATATTTCTTCTCGTCTAAATCACAGGTACCACAAATCTTCGCCCTCTTCAATGAAAGAGTTGAGAACCTTCTCTCTCGATCCATAAAGACGCTTCAAATGGATGGGGGCACCGAATTTCTACCAATTCGACGCATGTTTCCTTCCATCACACACATCACCTCCTGCCCACACACACCGGAGCAGAACGGACGCGCTGAACGAAAACACCGTCATATTGTGGAACTGTCCCTCTCAACCATGACTCTCGCTTCCATTCCACAAATCTTTTGGTATGATATCATCTATAGTATCGTCCACCTCATCAACAACCTTCCCAACACAAACTCCCCGATCCTCTCCATACCAGATTCGTGTTTTTCTTACCATTGCTCTCTCTCATTCGTGGAATATTCAGCAACTCGACGTAAATAATGCATTTCTCAATGGCGAGCACGAAAAAACGGTTTTTATGCAACAACCACCAGGCTTCTCAGACCCTACTAGGCCTCATTATGTGTGCCAAGTTCACAAAGCACTTTACGGCCTCAAACAAGCTCCTCGCGCATGGTTTCACAAACTCAAAACCACTCTATCTAGTCTTAGCTTCGCAAGCTCAATTTCCGATCCCTCTCTCTTCATTCGCAAGAAGGATAATGACCTCACCTTCATTCTTGTATACATTGACGATGTCCTTTTCACTGGGAACAACAACTCGATCCTCCAAACTCTCGTCAATGATCTTCATTCCCAATTCTCGCTCAAAGACCTTGGCCCACTTCGCTACTTCCTTGGCATTGAAGCTCAAACTTCTCCCGAGGGCATTCATCTTTCCCAACCTCAATACATTCTCAACCTTCTCCAAAAAGCCAAAATGGATGGCGCAAAACCTTGCCCCTCGCCTATTCTTGCAGGAGAACAACTCTCCAAATTCGATGGCGAACCCATGGACAACCCTACGCTCTATCGAAGTGTTGTTGGGGCCCTTCAATATGCCACCATCACACGCCCTGAGATCTCGTTCGCAGTTAACAAGGTCTCTCAATTCATGCACTCCCCAACAACCACACATTCGACTGGGGTTAAGCGCATTCTTCGCTATCTCAAAGGAACGATCACTCTAGGGCTCCAACTACGCCCCGCGACATCCCTTTTTCTTCAGGCCTTCTCTGCTGCTGATTAGGCAAGTTGCCTCGATGACCGACGCTCCACCACAGGCTATTGTGTCTTCCTTGGCCCAAATCTAATCTTGTGGAGTTCCAAGAAATAAGGGACCGTCTCTCGCTCTAGTACCGAGGCTGAGTATCGTAGCCTTGTCATGGCTACCAAAGAAATCGTGTGGCTCCAATCCCTTCTCTTCGAACTTCACATCGCTCAAACACGACCCCCCGTCCTATGGTGCGACAACATTGGTGCTACTTACCTTGCTCAAAACCCGGTGTTTCATTCCCGCACTAAACATATCAGCATCGATTTTCATTTCGTTCGCGAGCTCACAACTTCAAAGCAGCTAATTGTCCAATTCATCAGCACCAAGGATCAGATCGCGGATGTTCTTACGAAGGGATTATCTACTCCACGTTTTCAACTACTACGTCGCGCACTCACCGTTCGAGAACCGATTTCGCTTGAGGGGGGGTGATAGAGTATTAGGATATTGATAGAGTATTAGCAAGATAATTAAGAGTGATCACTCAATGTATGGCTATGATTAGTTTACCAAATGAGTGGTTAGAATTGACCTAACGGCTAGTTAGCTTGTGGCTTAGATTAACTCAAATGTATTATAAATAGAGTCTTGTGTAATCTCCTAATTAATGAAAAACATAATTACTCTTCTTCCTTCTACTCTTCTCAAACTCTCTCTCTCTCTCTCTCTCAACAAAGTTAAGACATACGTAAAGCTCCAATTACAAGAATTCTTCTTCTTTCTTCTTCTCCTTTCTATTTCAATTAACCATCAATTTAATTATTCAATTTTGTTTCGAATAAACTCAAATTAAACCCAATTTACAAAAATGAGAGAGAATAAATGTACAATTAAACAAAAAACACAAAGATGACCACAAAAATTAAACATATACCTTCAAATTTCCCATTACGAATGACGGAGAATCATATTAAACTATGTAGTTCCACATACAAGAATCCATGGTGATCTCTGTTCGTAGGAACAAACACACTATTCATATGAGAATCACTGATGACATACACCATGCATATTCTCATAGTGTGGTCAGTCCAGTACGTGGTCTCTAACACGTACCTATATTCCAGACTTGACATCCCTATGTCCATGATCAGCAGAACATGATCATCCAGTCCGCGAATAATACTTCTCCTCATATATAAAGTGCCATTATTATTTATTCATTGGGGTTCTTTTGTTTTGATGTTTCTTAGATTGTACTCCCACTATTTTTCTTCAAATCAACCACCTTCAGTAGTATGGATTTAGAAATTTCAAATAAATGAGGTTTCATAGTGAGTCAAGATCAGTAGTGCACTTTGGCGCAACCCTCAATACACAACTATATAGGTAGGAACACTTCCAATTGTATCATATACAACTCTTTCTTTTATGGAATGGGCATCATATGCCCGGTGTATTATCCCATCTTGTGCCCTGAGCCCAAGTCCGACTTGCTTGCTTAGTTAAGTTTAATCATGTATGATTATCGGCGAAATAGAGTCCAGTACACTCAGCTTTGGCATGACTCATGCTGGACGCCATTTCCCGCATACCCTCATTTACAAAGACAATCCTCCATATGCTCAGCTTTGGCATGACCCACATGGAAGACTGTCTAAGTACCGAGGGCTTCAGTGACATGGGGGGCACTTCCTTACTTAACATTTTGAAGGATTTTGTTTTAGATTTATAAATATAAACATCACAGAAACTAAGTTAAATATGGTATGAGCCTATTCCTCACGAGCGATCATGAGGTTTCTAATCCTAGATCTATCTTCAGATTGCAGGTGTAATCTTCAATGAACCCTTCGTTGTGTGTGTGCGAAGATCCAATGCCATCTTCCGAAGATTGCACCAAGATCCTTGCCTTGTAGTCTTGAGATAATATCTTTCCTAACAATTATCCTATTGCTAGAAAAAATAATTTACAATTTTGGACAACTCACATGTTACCATAATTACAATGTTGGACAACTCACTGGTTGCCAAAGATATTAAATAAAATTACAAGCATTCACACACAAGATTACATCACAGAAGAATCACAGATCTAAAGCTCATACCATATTTATATATTTAAATTCCATGAATAACAAAAATAAGGGGTTTTCGCAAAATCAGCCTTATTCCGTTGGGAATGGAACTATTCCATTCTCAACGGAACCTACGCTGAAAAACATGAATTTCCTGCGTTATTCCGTTCTCAACGGAACTATTCCGTTGGGACGGAGACGTGCTGGAAATTAGTATTTCCCTTTTGTTTTAGTTTTGTTTCCAAAACATATTTCGAAAAACTATTTTTCGAAACTCTAGGAAATCATAATATCCAATATTATATTCCCAGAAACTATTTCTGTGATGTTTTGAAATAATATTTTCAAAACCCTAAAATTTATTATACTAGAATTTACTAAATTTTAAATATGTACTCGACGATTATTTCCTTAACGAATGCTCTGATGCCACTGTTGGGGAATCCATAGCCATGTACGTCACATGCGCAACGGAACCTATGGATTCAACCCGCCCTAGGATCATCGTTAAGGGGAAAAAAGTACGAGATTAACTATTAAAATTTATACCTCGGATCTTCCTGATCCGCGAGACAAAGAACGGATGTAGGTCTGAACTTTTCTGATGTGCAACGTTCTCCTTCCTGAAGCTCGACTCGAACGAACGCCTTGCTTCTCCTAGGGTAAAGAAACTGATCGCTCGCTAGTCTTCAAAGCAGAAGACCTCTACTCGTATCCAGTAGTAGGATCGATCGAACTTCAGACGCACGGAATAACCGGACTTGGCTAGATGAGTCCGGAAATACTTTCCGAAAATAACTCAAAAACTTTCTCTCTCAATTTCTGTTTATTAGAAGGCATTTGTTGGAAAACCCGTAGCCATGTACGTTACATGCGCAGCGGAACCTACGGGTTAACCCTCCCTAGGATCATCGTAAAGGAAATAAAGGTACGAGATTATGCTATTAAAATTTATACCTCGGATCTTCCTGATCCGGGAGAGAGAAGCGGATGTAGGTCTGTACGAACTTCCGTCTTGCTTCCTTCTCCTTCCTGGCTTCTGAAGCTCGACCTTGAGAATCTTCTTGCTCTTCCTAGGGACGAAGATCTTGATCGCTTGCTAATCTCCAAGGCAGGAGATCTCTACTCGTATCCACGTCGAACTTCGAATAGACAGAATTACCGGACTCGGCTAGACGAGTCCGGAAATACTTTCCGAAATAATCCTCACAAAAGTCTCTCTCTCTCTTGGTATTACGGCTGCCTCTAAGGCTTCTAATTGTGTATCTAATAGAGGGGGCAAGCCCCTCTATTTATACTAGAGAGAGGGGTGAAAGAATGGCAAGTTTCGATAAGGAAACCCTTCCAGCCGCCAGAGTTCCGGTCGGCCGGAACCTGTGTTCCGGTCGGCCGGAACAATTTTAGCATATGTAAAATTTAGTTCCGGTCGAACGGAACTTGTGTTCCGATTGGCCGGAACAATTCCAGCATATGTAAAATTTCAGCATCTAATGCTTTATTCTTTCACCAATTTATACATCACATGTATAACTGTTTCTAAGGTATTTTCTTCCCGTCCGAATGGAGTTCATTGTGCGACCGTGTAGGTTCCATTTAACGCTGGCAACGATCTTCTAAAGATCGTAAGTCATGAGTAACCTCTAGACTGATGTCATGACTACCCATGTTAAATGAAATGATCAACGATCATAAACCTATCTGAATAGACGTTTGCTTATTCCTTTTGTTCTACGATATATGTAGGGGTGTAAACGGGTCGGATAATATCCGTATCCGAACCGTACCGTATCCGCAAAATATCCATATCCGAATAAAAATATCCGTATCTGACGGATACGGATACGGATAAGGATAATTTATACGGATATGGATACGGATATAGTATCTATTTTATGATGCGGATAAGGATACGGATACGGATATTATGCGTATCCTGATAATATTTCTATTCGGATATCCGTTTTTATGAGACCCAATTTAGTTATTTATATCCATTAAATATTAATTTCCTTTTATTTCACAGCCATAAATTCCATATACCTCCGAAACCCTAGCCTCCAAATTACTAAGCATTTAACGATTTGTTCTCTCTCTCAAGATCAAGGAATCATTATTTTGTCTACAAATCTATTTGTTCTCTCTCTCAAGATCAAGGAATCATTATTTTGTCTACAGATCAAGTGAGGTTAGATATTTAATAATCATGATTTTTTAATTATATTACGAAATTTAGTTAATGACAACTGGGGACGAATATGATTGTTTGGTAATAGACAACTGGGGACGCTATAAAATTTTAAAATATCTATGAAATAAGTATTTAGTAGTTTCTTCTTTTTTAATAGATATATCAGCTTTTGATTATTGAAAATAAATAAAAGAAGTGTGTGTTGCCAAAAAATGCGCTAAGATATAGTTTTTTAGTTTATATTAGCTTCTGATTAAAAAGTACACATATAGTTTGCCGAGATTATTCTTATATTAGTGAAGTTGTGAATTTTTTCAGTATTTAGTAGTTTCAAATAGATAAAACAAGTATGTGTATATATATAAATATTGCCAAAACATGCACTAAGATATAGTTTTTTAATTCATATTAACTTCTGATTAACAAGTACATATATATTTTGTCATGAATAATCATTATATTAATTAAGTTGTGAATTTTTTAAACAGATTTTGTATTATTTCATGGCATCAAACAATCAAAACAAATTGACTGAAGGTGTTTCTTCCGGTCAACCTAATGAAGGTGGTCCTTCCAGTCAACCTAACGAAGATGATCAGTCTGGCTCACAACCTGTTGCAAAACGACAAAAGAAGCTGACTTCAAGTGTTTGGGATCATTTTGAGAGAGAAGAAATTAAGGAATTAGTAGATGGAAAAGAGGTGACAATTATAAAAGCGAAGTGTAAATTTCAAAATTGTAAAAGAGCGTTTAATGCTGGTAGTAGGGCTGGAACTAGTAATCTAAGTAATCATTACAAGTTGAAGCATGAAAAGAAAAGTGGGCCAAATCAACTTAATATGAAGAAGGGGGATTTGGTGGCAGTCGATTATGACGAAAATACGAGCAAAAGAAAATTAGCATTAGCAATAATAATGCATGAATATCCTTTTCGTATTGTTGAGCATGAGTATTTTGTGGATTTTGTTAAATCTCTCCGACCTTCATTTCCAATTCAATCACGAAATACTTATAGAAAAGAGATTCTTGAGATGTTTTTAGAGGAAAAGAAGAAGTTGTATAGTTATTTGGGTTCTCTTTCTTGTCGTTTTAGTGGCACTATGGATCTTTGGACCTCAAGGCAAAATAAGAGTTACTTGTGTGTAACGGTCCACTTTATTAATGAGAATTGGGTAATTCAAAAAAGGATATTGAATTTCATGCATTTGGAAGGAAGGCATACGGGGGATAATTTAAGTGAGACGGTGTTGAAGAATTTATGCGATTGGAATATTGATAGAAATTTATTTGCATTTACATTGGATAATGATAGCGCAAATGGTGTATGTGTTAAGAAAATGATTGAGCGACTCAATGAAAGTGAAACACTTGTTTGTAATGGAGGGTTGTTTCATGTGCGGTGTGCAACACATATTATTAATTTAGTTGTGCAAGATGGGGTAAAAAGGATAAAGAGCGCGGTTGATGGTATACGCGAAATTGTGTTAAAAGTAAGGAATTCTCCTTTGTTGTTTGAGGAATTTCAAAAGAGAGCCAGTGAGCAAGGTCTAGACTTAAAGAAGGGTCTTTCAACGGATGTTTGTACTCGGTGGAACTCCACTTATATGATGCTGAGAGATGCATTATACTTCCGAGATGCATTTAAAAGAATGCATTTTAGCAATCCTTCGAGGTACTCAAATTTTCCTACCAATCAAGAATGGGATGAGGCAAATGCCTTATGTAAATGTTTACGAAATTTTTTTACGGCCACCGAGCTTCTTTCGGGTACATCATATCCAACTTCCAACTTATTTCTTAAAACTTTTTGTGAATTTAAATTACGAATTGAAACATGGTGTAAGAATGAAAATCCAACCATTATTCAAATGGCCACCTCAATGAAAGAAAAATTTGTTAAGTATTGGAATCAATCAAATACAGTATTGGCTATTGCTTCTTTTTTGGATCCTCGATACAAGATGGTGTTGATTGAATATTATTACCCCCAACTTTATGATAATGGTGGTAGGAAAGAATCGGAAGAATTGTATAAAGTAATAAAGAATTTACATTCGGAATATACATCAAAGTTTCGAAATAGTGTAGATCATGTGGATCAACCAGGTAGTATTCGCATTCCCATTGGTAATTCAGGTTATGGTGATGACGATGATGATGATGATATGGAGAATAATTTGGTTCAATTTATGAGGGAGAGAAATCAACCGACTTCTTTCAAGTCTGACTTGGACAACTACATGGAGAGACGCCCGACTTGTTTATCGGAAAATTTTGATATACTTTCCTGGTGGAAAACAGAAGGAAAAGAATATCCTATTTTATCAAGAATTGCACGTGATGTGTTAGCTATACCGGTTTCTACAGTTGCATCTGAGTCAGCTTTTAGCACGGGTGGCCGAATAGTTGACCCTTATAGAAGTAGATTGGACTCGGAGATTATCGAAGCGTTGATTTGCATACAAGATTGGATTAAAGGGAATAGAAAAGGTAATGTTCTTCAAACATTGAAGGAAGATGATGAATATGTCTGTGAACAGTAGGATGGATAATTTTTTGGAGTAGTTTTTATAGTATGACTATTGGAATAAAGATATTTTGTTTGTTTTGGCTAAAATATTTGGACTAGTTATAATTTTGTTTGTAGTACGGCTACAATTAAATTAGTGATATTTTTGTTTTAGTACGGTTATTATATTAAAATTAATGGTATTTCTTTGTAGTTTGACTATGTAGAACAAATGAACAATGATATATCTAGTGCAATTACTTTGTTAATTTTTTTTTCTTTTAATAGTTATATTTATATAGCAATTTTCTAAGCTACTTATTAAAATATCCGTTTTAACAATCCGAAATGAGTCCGTATTCGTATTCGTATCCGAGATATCCGAACCGTATCCATATCCGTTTAAGATCCGAACCGTATCCGTATCCGGGTCTATCCGTATCCGTATTCGAATCCGAAAAAAAATATGGATACGGATATGGTAAGAGCACTATCCGAACCGTATCCGAACCGTTTACAGCCCTAGATATATGTCTCGATCACAAGGCATGGAAGTATGTCATCCTTGAGTTTGATCAAAGTCTCTTTCCTGATCGAGAATTAGACTGAGTAAATACAAAATGATATTAACAACACATGTTAATCCATTTTGAGCATGGCCATGCATTTCCTTCAGTCCTAGTTCATCAGGGGGCCCAGAGATATCTCCCTCTTAACGAGAGGAACAAATCCCATCTTGGTCACTCACATTCCTCGTCATGATTCAGTGCATATCTAATGATGACCCTAATGATCATCCCATTACGGATGACGTAAGATCATATTAAAGTATGCAGTTCCTCATACAGGAATCAATGGTGACCTCAGGTCGTAGGAACAAGCACACTATTCATATGAGAATCACTAATGACATATACCATGCATATTCTCATAGTGTGGTCAGTCCAGTACGTGTTCTCTAACACGTGGCTATATTCCAGACTTCACATCCCTATGTCCATGATCAGCAGAACATGATCATCTGGCCTGCGAATATACTAGTGTGGATATGTAGCTTCTTACCTGAAGTATGTCTATCTCTATAAACATCCTACATATCTCTAGGGACAATTTAGAATGTCATTCGTTGGTTCACAGTTCTACTATCAGAATCACGTATTCTGATGACGTGAACCCGAACTGTCATTCTTGGTTGATATAAGATATACATTCACAACCCATACAGACAGATATATAAGAAACAACCTTTATTGAATAAATAATAACGTCTTAATACATAATCCATTTCCTAGCACAAATACATTTGGCCTAGGACACTAATCCTACAGTCTCCCATCTGCACTAGGCCAACTCTAAGCATCTTATGCCCATAGACCTAACATGACCCTCATGCTTCGCTTGTGGGAGTGGTTTATTTAATGGATCAGCGACATTGTCGTCCGATGGCACTCTACACATTTTAACATCACCCCTTTGTATAATCTCTCTGATTAGATGGAAGCGTCGCATTATGTGCTTGGACTTTTGGTGAGATCTCGGTTCCTTTGCTTGTGCGATCGCTCCATTGTTGTCACAATATAGATCCACTGGTTCCGAGATGCTCGGAACTACTCTTAGCTCCTCCAAAAAGTTCTTTATCCAAACAGCTTCTTTAGCCGCTTCGGCAGCGGCTATGTACTCTGCTTCCGTTGAAGAATCTGCTACAGTACATTGCTTGGAACTCTTCCATGTCACTGCGCCTCCATTTAGGCAAAATCGGTGTGACCCTTTACAACGAGCTCGTCTTCCATACCTCCATAGACTAGGAACAGGTCCTTAGTTCTTCGTAAGTACTTAAGGATTCATTTAACAGCTATCCAGTGACTTTCACCTGGATTAGACTGAAACCTGTTTGTTGCGCTCAATGAGTATGACACATATGGTCTAGTACATATCATGGCATACATGATGGATCCTATACATATGGGATCTTATTCATGCGTCTTCGTTCCTGCTCACTTGTAGGACATTGTGTCTTACTGAGAGAAACGCCATGTGACATGGGCAAAATTCCTTTCTTGGATTCATGCATTCTGAACCGTTTCATGACTTTGTCTATGTATGTACTTTGACTTAGATCTATAAGCCTTCTAGATCTATCTCTATAGATCCTGATTCCTAGCACGTAGGAGGCTTCTCCTAGGTCTTTCATCGAGAAATTATCTCCCAACCATTTCTTGACGTTCAATAATTTTGGGGCGTCATTTCCCATGAGTAATATGTCATCTACGTAAAGTACCAGGAATACTACTGTGCTCCCACTGAACTTCATGTAAACACAAGGCTCACCTTCACTTTTGGTAAAACCAAAACTTTTGATGACTTCATCAAAACGAAGGTTCCAACTTCGAGATGCTTGCTTCAACCCATAGATGGATTTCTGAAGCTTGCAAACCTTACCAGAATTCTTAGGATCAACAAAACCCTCGGGTTGCATCATATGGACGTCCTCGGTCAAATTTCCGTTTAGGACAACTGTTTTGACATCCATTTGCCATATTTCATAGTCATAATATGCTGCTATGGCTAATAGAATTCTGATAGATTTAAGCATAGCTACAGGTGAGAAAGTTTCGTCATAGTCAATACCCTTGTTTGAAACCTTTCGCCAAAAGTCTTACTTTGTAGGTTTGTACCTTTCCATCCACGTCAGTCTTCTGTAGAAGGTTTTTTCAGAAGGAAATCTTGCGTTTTGATATATATTCCGCTGTAGTACCAGTTGTGTAGTCGAAGTCAACGGCGTCGTCATCGTCGAGATCATGGTGCCCGACCTCGGGTGCCAATGGCAGGTCTTGGTTGATAGTGGGTTCAACCGGAGGGTTAGGGTTAGGGTTTTCCGGGGCCGGATTAGCTTGAGGATTTAATTCTCGTAAAGCGCGTGCTAGACTAGCAGTTGTCTTGGATTCCGTATCGGATGGCCACAAGGGTTGTCCGCGTTCGTTCAAGGGTGGAAAGTAATGATATACCTTACTTATTTTAAGAGTGAAATAGCCATATGGGTCAAAATCACAAAAGTATGATGTAAGATTGTATTGTTTGGCGTAACGGTCAAGATCAAGGAGATCATGGTTAGGCACCTTTTCCAAAGGATTTATTAGAATAGCACGGGGAATCGCGATCTTTAATTTATTGCAAATCCAAGTAAGAAGATTTCCGTACGGAAGGTTTCCAATTTGCGAGAAATATTACATGTGATGGTATATTAAGAAAGGAATATTTATTAATTTGGATTTATACCATAGGTGTCGAAGAAGATAAATGTTTCGCCGTTCGAAATTTGTTTTAAGAGCCGCGACCGGAGCGAGGATGTTATTTACAAAATGAAAAACAATCCGTTGGCGCGGTTCGTAATTCGTCAAGTTGTGGTTTGGGGGGTCGCCATGCATGTATTCCTTCATTTTTTCATAGGATTCACTCCCGAGCCATTCATTTGCACGTCGGATATAGAAACACTCATGGTCTTGATTGACCTCAAGACCGAACCATTCGCAAAGGTTTGACGGATTTATTATTACGGGATGCCCGAATAGCCACGATGTAACTTGATAGGTTTGGTCATCAAATGTTGCATTGGCGTAGAAGCGGTTAACTAGTGGTTTTACTCAATTTTTCGTTAAAATAATTGAAAATAATTTTATTAAAATACAAAAAGATTGAAAGTAAAATAATTGTGTTTTCAAAAGCCAAGACGGAGGAGACAAAAATTACAAAAAAAATTGTAATCGAGGAGAATTCATTTAAAAATGCCCAAAACTCATGAAAGAAAGAGATAAATGAGAATTTAATCTTTTAGTTCAAGCATACCGAGCTTTAAGCGAAGATTGAAGAATTGAGCATAAGCTAGCGGTTTTGTGAAGATGTCCGTGACTTGATCATCCGTTCCAATGTGAAATATCTCAACATCCTCCTTGTCGACGTGATCGTGAATAAAATGATGGCGAATCTCGATATGTTTCGTCTTTGAGTGTTGCACGGGATTTTTGGCGATGCAGATTGCACTCGTATTGTCGCACAGGATTGGAACTTTACGAAATCTGATTCAGCCATAAGATTTGAGTAGAGCAGCTTCCGGCAGCGACATATTCAGCTTTGGCCGATGAAAGAGCGACAGAGTTCTGTTTTCGACTCGACCACGAGACCAAATTTCCTCCAAAAAATTGACACGTCCCACTTGTGCTCTTTCGATCCACTTTAGATCCTGCAAAGTCAGCATCCGTATATCCCAAAAGTGACTGACTGATTCATCGGCGTCGAGTTTTACGTCTTTCATCATTGGCGTATCGATCGTCTTTCTTTGGTCCATACCGAATCTTTTGAGAAGTTCACGTGTATACTTCGCTTGGTTGATAAAAATGCCGTCACCGGTTTGTTTGATTTGCAATCCAAGGAAGAAGTTGAGTTCGCCCATCAAGCTCATCTCAAACTCACTACGCATTAAAACAGAAAATTCCTCGGCAAGTGCCGCATCACTAGATCCAAAAATAATGTCATCAACATAAATTTGAATTAATAAAATTGAATCTTTCCTTTTCTTTGTGAAGAGTCTCAAGTCGCTCTTCCCTCGTTCAAATCCATGAGATGCAAGAAATGTTGAAAGCCGTCCGTACCAAGCCCGAGGTGCTTGCTTCAATCCGTATAACGCCTTCGTCAACTTGTACACGTGGTCGGGATTGGTCGGATCCTTAAAGCCGGGAGGTTGCTCGACGTAGACTTCTTCTTCGAGAAATCCATTTAGGAACGCACTCTTAAAATCCATTTGAAAGAGCATGAACCCTTTAATTGATGCGTATGCTAAGAGAAGTCTATGGATTCCAAACGAGCAACCGGTGCAAACGTCTCTTCAAAATCCACTCATTCTTGTTGCTTGAAACCTTGAGCAACGAGTCTTGCTTTGTTTCACACTACCGTACCGTGCTCGTCGAGTTTATTTCGGAAAACCCATTTAGTACCGATAATGGATCGGTTGTCGGGTCGAGGTACTAGGGTCCAAACCCGGTTTCGCTCGAATTGAGCGAGTTTGTCTTGCATGGCGAGGATCCAGTCGGTGTCGCCATTTGCTTCCTTGAAGGATTTTGGTTCGGTTTGAGATAGGAAGGCACAAAAGGCGACGAGGTTTCTTGTTCCAGATCGGGTTCGAACGCCTTCTCATGGGTCTCCTACGACATTGGTTAACGGATGTGCGGATACTTCACGTAAGACTTCCGGAATTTTATAAGAAGGTTGTTCCGGCTCGGATTGAATAATTGGTTGAGGGTTGACTTGATTCGGGAATTGAACTTGTTGAGTCAAGTTGTTGCCATTCGGTTGATTTTCTTCTGTGGTGATAACGTCGGGTTCGTCTAAAGTCGGATCGCCAAGATTGAACTCGATGATATTCGGTTGATTAATTCCCGTACGTCCACCATTTGTACCTGTATCTGTCAAAGAAACACCTTTCTCGGTCTCATTTTTAGTTTCATCGAATTGCAACTGCACGGATTCAACAATAATCCCGCGAAGATTTAATATAAACTCTATATGCTTTACTTGTATTAGAATATCCAACGAAAATTCCTTCGTTAGATTTCGAATCAAATTTATCAAGTTTATTAGATTCATCAAGAATGAAACATTTACAACCAAAAACTTTCATATATGAGATATTTGGCTTGCGACCGTACCATAATTCATAAGGTGTCTTTTTCAAAATAGACCTAAGGCTGACGCGATTCGCGACATGACAGGCAGTGTTAACTACCTCAGCCCAAAGATATTTAGGAGTGGGATGTTCGTTTAACATGGTACGGGCAAGCTCGATAAGAGTGCGATTTTTACGCTCTACTACCCCATTTTGTTGTCGAGTGCGTGGAGCGGAAAACTCACGTTTATATCCCCTTTTCGAGCAAAAGTCGTCAAATTTTGCATTTTTGAACTCACCACCATTATCACTACGTACCGTAATGATAGTGGTGCCTCGTTCATTTTCCACAAGGGAACAAAATTTGATGAACACATCACTAGTTTCATTCTTTTGAATCAAGAAATAAACCCAAGTAAAGCGAGAGAAATCATCAACAATTACAAAACAGTTCCTTTTACCGGCGAGGCTAGAGACACTCATAGGGCCGCACAAGTCGAGGTGAAGTAGCTCGAGAGGGCGCTTCGTCGAAATCACGGACTTAGACTTAAAAACCCGATGACTTGGAGTGCTTACCACGCTCACAAGCACCGCATAACCCATTTAGCTTAAGTTTGTGTGATGGCAAACCTGAAATTAGTTCTTTATGGGATAATTTCGAAATCGTGTCCATGCATACATGGCCCAGTCGCCTGTGCCATAGATGCGAACTCGATTCCGAAGCGGTCAGATAATGAGTGCCTGGCACAAAGGAATAAAAGTCAAAGAAATAAAGGTTACCCTTTCTTTTTCCCATACAAACTGTAATATGATCTGAATTTCGAATCACATGACAATTCATGTTATCGAATTTTACATCATATCCTGCATCACACAATTGGCTTATGCTAATTAGGTTATGTTTAAGTCCTACCACAAAGTAGACATTCTCCAATGTCCAATTACCTGTGCCGATCGAGCCCACACCAACTATCTTTCCTTTCTGATTCCCACCAAAAGTGACATCTCCACCGTCGAAAGGTCGCAAAGTTTTGAACTTACTCTTATCCCAGGTCATATGGCGGGAACAACCACTATCCAAATACCACTGATCAGTTTTACACGATGAACTTAGACATATCTACAAGAAAGCATATTAGTTAAAATGAATGAGTATTTAACTAATATGATTTCCTGCCCATAGCTCCCCCTTAAAAGTATGGCTTAGGTAAAATGGGGGGAGCTTACCGAAGCGTCTAGGTAGACTTCGGTACCTCCAAACCGGAGGTAGGGCTACTAGTGTTTCTATCTTTACGCATCCAAATAAATTTTGAATAATTTGCAGGTTTAGGCAAGAGACACTCTAGCGAGATATGACCTATTTTGCAATAATAGTTGCAGAATGAACAAGTCGGATTCAAAGTCTTTTCAGTACCTTTCACAAAATGATTTTTATAATGGATTGAAAACTCGGATTTCCTAAGCTTTGGTTCGGTTGACTTGGCACTGAAAACAGTTGATTTTGAAAATTTTGTCGATTTAGCGAAATTGTTTGAGTTTGAGAAATTTTGTTTTTGATGTGCATTAATGTAATGTTTGGGAGCTCGATGG
Source organism: Juncus effusus (assembly GCA_027726005.1). Lineage (NCBI taxonomy): Eukaryota > Viridiplantae > Streptophyta > Magnoliopsida > Poales > Juncaceae > Juncus > Juncus effusus. Next base: position 7,635,656 of record CM050902.1, read on the forward strand.
TTTGATTCATTAGGTTGAATCTTCCTCGGGACATGTGTGTCGACTATTTCGTAAAAATAACCATTAGGACCCTTTTTATAAAGTCTTTCGGTTGTGACACCGCGGTTATTTTCATGAATATGCCGAAAATCATGAAGATAGTGAAACCTATTATTTTTACTAAAACTTTTAAAAGTTCGACTTTTAGGACTTTGACCCTTAGAGTAGTCTTGATACAAGAATGCACTTCCTCTACTCTTCGGTTGATTGAGCTCCCTTTTTACTGTATGGTTTTTAGGTCTTGAAGGAGCGGGTTTAGTACCGATCTGTTTCTTGAACCCTAAACCGGTTTTATCATTTGGTTTTTGTCCTATAAATATGTTGTCTAAATCAAGTTTGCTCGAGACATTTCTGGCACAAGCAGACTTGAGAGATTTATTTTCACATTTTAAACTTACAACTCCGACTTTTGGATGACTAATTTCAGTTTTTAATTTTTCACAAATACAAACATTTAATTTATTGTTTAAGTTTTCGTCAATTGAGTTGTTATAAATATTTAAATTTGATTTTTCAAGTTCTTTTATTCGTGCCTTGTACGACCTTACCGAAGCTTCGGAAACAATGAGAAGTTCTTGGGTACTGATAAAAGACTCCCGAAGCCTTTTTAATTCTTGTTCTAGTTCATCGTGGGTTCCGGGTTCTACAATTTCAACAATTTGATTTGAACTAGGAACCTTAACCTCTTCTAAGACATGATTAACAGTAGGATCTAGTTATACCTCGCGACTCGTGTCGCGGAAAGAACTGGAGCAAATAGTGTCGATGTAAGATGTCGCGGTAGGAGCACGGGGTTGTGGTGGAAGTTGTCCAAGTCGGATCATCTCTTGTATCGCCCTTTCGCATACTTTGTCCACGTCATCATACGCCATGAACGCGACATTCGCCATGTCCGATTCGGAGTCGGAGTCCGAACCGGAACCATCGGATGAATCACTCGACTCGTCTCCCCACACGGCCACCTTAGCGGAATGATCTTTTGACTTCTTTTTCTTGTCCTTTCCTCGGTCATCGTGCCTCTTTTCTCGTCTTTTGTCATGTCGATCGTCGGACCGCCTTTCACGTCGCTCGCGTCGATCATCTGAATGTCCATCACGTTTTTCATCATCCTTCTTGTTCCACGGAGCGAGCTCGGGATGTAGGGTGAAGCAATTGTCGATGGTGTGTCCCTTCTTGTTGCACTCGAAGCAGTACGTCTTTTGGTTGTTGCGACGTCGGTCGTCGTTAAATCGGTTATCCTTGGCTCGAAATTCACCGAATTGTCGCACCAAGCACGCTATTTCATCATCCTCATCAATCGAGCTCGTTGCCGGCATAGCCTCCGTTTTGGGTTGGGAGTCGGTTCCCATTTGCCTCACTCGGGTCTCGAAGTTGCGGAAGTAGTTGACAAGTTCTTCTGGCCTGATATCTTTTGTTGCTAGCATAGTTTCTAACGAAACTCGAAGCACTTCCCAACTCGATGGCATTGCTCTAATTAATTTACCTACAACTCGATCATCGGTTAGTTTCTCTCCTAACGTGGTGAATCCGTTTCGGATATGCGACATACGAATGTACATATCCTCGACGGGTTCACCTTCAATCATCCGGAAATTATCAAATTGTTGTTCAAGTCCCATTAATTTGGTTCTTTTCATTTGATTATTCCCCTCAAATCTATTTATAAGAGCTTTCCACATTTCACTAGAATTCTCACAACCATCTATTATTACAGAAAAAGTGTTTAACATATTTGTGAGATTGAGGTTCTGCACCATTATGTCAAGTGTCTTATTTGTTTTAGTGTCTTCGGTATAGGTTGTGGTACTATTTGGTACAAAAACTATGGTAAAACTATTTTCCACTACCTTTCGAAGACCGTGAAGATCAAACGCGTTCATCATGCATCTTTTCCAGATGTTCCAGTTCTTGCCGTCTAGTATTTACCATCATTCTTTACGAAAAATCTATCCGAGTTTTTTTTTGATTGAAACGAGCGAACAAACGCGCGAAACAAGAGTTTTATAAGTAAACAAGGATCTAGCCAAGTATTTTATCAGGAAATGAGCGAACAAACGCATGAAACATCAGTTTTAGGGGCACACAGAGATTGTGGAGAAATATTTTAAAATAAATACAAATTTTGCTTTGTATTCCAATAATTTAGTATATACCATCATTCTTTACATAAAATCTAGCCGAGTTTTTTAGCATGAAAAGAGCGAACAAACGCATGAAACATGAGTTTTAGGGGCACACAAAGATTGTGGAGAAATATTTTAAAATGAATACAAATTTTGGTTTGCGTTTGAATAATTTAGTATTTACCATCATTCTTTATGAAAAATCTATCCATGTTTTTTTTTGAATGAAACGAGCAAACAAATGCACGAAACTTGAGTTTTAGGTGCAAGCAAAGATTGCGGAGAAATATTTCAAATTGAATACAAATTTTGGTTTGCATTTGAATAATTTAGTATTTACTATCGTTCTTTACGAAAAATCTATTCGAGTTTTTTTTGGATAAAACGACCAAACAAACGCACAAAACATGAGTTTTAGGTGCAAACAAAGATTGTGGAGAAATATTTTAAATTGAAAACAAATTTTGGTTTGCATTAGAATATTTAATTATTTACTATCATTCTTCGCGAAAAATCTATCCGATTTTTTTTTGATTGAAACGAGCGAACAAGCGCGCGAAACATGAGTTTTACGAGTAAACAAAGATCTAGCCGAGTATTTTAGCATGAAACAAGCGAACAAACGCATGAAACATGAGTTTTATGGGAACACAAAGATTGAGGAGAAATATTTTCAATTGAATACAAATTTTAGTTTGCATTTGAATAATTTAGTATTTACCATCATTCTTTACAAAAAATCTAGCCGAGTTTTTTAGCATGCAAGGAGCGAACAAACGCATGAAACATCAGTTTTAGGTGCAAACAAAGATCGTGGACAAATATTTTAAATTGAATACAAATTATTCTGAAAGTTTGGGAGGTTAATATAAATATCGCTCATTAAACAAAGCCAATAGGAGTTTGTCGGGGTACGCGATTTGAAGACGGTTGATCGGACGCGTCGCCATAAATCGAATACACGCGGAATTTGAAACGGTTTGTATTCCTGCTCTGGTACCAATTGTTGTTCAGTTGAGACCTATAGGAGGGGTTTAAAAGGCCTAATGTGCGGAAACGTGACTATTTATATTTTTAGGGTTTTATATATTTATTGTTTTTAGACTTTTATTGATGGTTGTTTGAATACTAATTAATAAAGAAGAATAAATAAATAAGAAATTAAAGTAAATATAAAAAGGTAGGAGATACCAAACACACGATCTGATGACGGAGTTCGGCGAGGTGGTTGCGTTAGGCTTAACCACCCGTTTACTCACTAGCGGTGCTTACCGCGTTAACGAGTTGACTACTCTCTGGGACTTGCCTTGCGGCTCCGTTTATCACTAACAAACAAGATCGTACAAGACCTCGAACCACCGTCGCCTTACAACAACCTCTTGACAGCCGGTGGAACAATAACTTACAAACTCGATCTCTTGAAACTTCAACAAACCAACGAGCAACACGCTCAAAACTCCACTAATCTCATTTTAAGATTTGGAGCAAATTAACAGTATTAAGAGAGGAGTTTTTCTGCTTTTTGTATGTAGAAATCGTTAAGAAGTCTGAGAGAGGTGGCTCCACTATATAAAAGAGGAAGAGAGCAGCCCTAGAAACGGAAAACTGCGTCCGTTGACAACGGAACTTGTCCATTGCCAACGGACTGACAAAAACAGAAGGCAATCAAGAAAGATTTCAAACCAAACGGCTAAATTTCTACAGTTCCGTTGCCAACGGAATAGTTCCGTTGCCAACGGACTGTATACAATTTCAGCCAAAGCAAAGTCAGGACGAAAGATTGCTCAACAGAGGGTTCCGTTGCCAACACAGTGGTCCGTTGGGAACGGACCACTTCCGTTGACAACGGAACTGGCCAGAAAAAGACAAATTGCAGATTATACTCCCCTTTTAATAAAAAATTAAATTGCCTACCAAAAAAAAAAGAAACACACACGAAGACTAAGAAGCTTGCTCCCACGCCTTGAGATACTCTCTTGAAATCCTTTGCCTGCGTGACGACTTCTTATTCTTCTGAGATAGGCAGTATGCGACCGAGACATTTCTGAGAACTTGATCGTGCGATATCTAGCTCAAGACATTCTCAAACAAATATATTAGTAGCTCGGAATCGTTTTAAATATCATCAAACTGAGAACAACAGTATATACCATTGCTCAAAATCTATGTCCCAATAAAAGTCA
>CM050902.1:8347500-8352500 GCA_027726005.1 Juncus effusus
TACGCAAAATATACATTACTGTTGGAATCTCGTGATATTGTCCATGCTTGACTATGTAATAAGTTTCATATGAAAAAAGATTTAGAATACGCAATATCACTTATAACAAATGATATTCAAAATCAATTATAATACATTTTGGCTTTAGTATATTTTTTAAAATAAAATTATACAATATGAGAATAAAGAACTGCCCTAAATACGATATTGTGTAATTTGCGTATACATTTAGTATGAAGATTAATATTGGGACGGAGTAACAATCAATAGCACAACTTTAGTAGCTTTAGTACTCATTGACAAAATAGCACACATGGATATCTCTTGAGCTTCTCCTATAGAGGGCAAATCTTTAGAATTAAAAATAGAGAATTATATTAAAGATCTAATTCAAATATTATAAATTGACGAAGCAAGGTGCATCAAATTGTTGTCCATTAAAAAAGATAAATTAGGATCAGCAATTGTAATTGGTACATCTTATGATCCTTCAAAATGACAAGTATATCATGTATACCTATCTAAAGGTGAAAATCTTGATGTAAAATCCTAAATATCATCAATATCCCCTTGTGAGAATATGATATCTTGTAAAAAATAATAAAATAATTTAATTAGACTTCGTCAAATAGTGGGGCAATAGAGAGAGTTGTTTACAAAAATAGTCCTACTTGAAATATTTTGAAGTTTAGATTGTTATCAAACGGTTGAAAACAATAGGGATAACGTGGAGCAATATTAGGTGAGTACTATATATTAATAGATATATAGATATCCAAGTAACGTCATTATTTTTTGTTCTACCTCATATATACTCTTATATATTTGAAAACTACGTGTAACGCTCTAAAAGAAAGCAACCCCATTTTCTCACACAAAAAATAATAAAAAAAATATATCACATTAATCCTCTATGTTTTTGCAAAGGAGCAATTCCCTATATGCGCTTTTGTAATAATGAAATAGGGACATATGCACTATTAGTTTATGCACTTTAATTAGGTTGCAAGTTAGTATATGTACAACATATTTAATTTTTTAGTCTCTCAACTTCTTTAAAGTGTACGTGCTTCATCCCGACTTAACAAAAAAAGTTGACCCAATTAATATTTTCTTAAAATGATCATTTTATCCTTATATAATTTTTTTTCCAGAAAAATGTTATTTAAAAAAAAAAAAGATTAATTGGTCAAGACAAAATGTACAGTTTCAATAAACAAAAAAAATATATTACTAGATAAAATCAACAATTTAAAAATAAAAATAAAAGACCAAAGAGTAAATGATCATTTCTAAAAGTAACTAATGATACCATTCTATTATGTTAAGTAAAAGACTATACATAAATTATTTTAAAATGTTAAAAGATTTAAAAATTTAATATTGTACTATACAGACTAACTTTGCAATCAAATTAAACATACATTTCTACCAAATAAGAAACCTCATTTATAACCCAGCAAATTTTTCAAAATATAATTGATACCCCCTTATAAAATGACAATAATCAACTTTTATCTGTCTTTTGTAAACTAATCTAATGTGTACACTTACAAAAACTTAAGATAAGAAACAATTTTAAGTGTATCCTTGAAAAATCTCAAAATATTACATTACTTTTAAATAAAAAGTTTAAATGATATTGCGAGGGTAACATCTAGTTATTATTAATGTGGATGATTGTGTTTAAGAAACATTGTAAGATAAACTTACATATATTAATTTATGTGTCGAAGAAAACATACTGTCCTCTCTTGAAATAAATTTGTGATTATGTAATTTGTATCATTGATATTTAAGACCGCTGAATAAATTCTAAAATTATACATGTGATATGTTGATCTTATTTCAAAAGGAAAAAATTATACATGTGAGATGTTGATAATCCTTATTTCAAAAGGAAAATATTATATTCAATAATTATATATTGATGCGGTTGGTACAGCCCTCCAATCTTTCCTTGAAACTGGTTGTGGACGCTATTCAAGCCACGGTATATAAAAAATACATGATAGTGACTTTTCACAGTGAACACTGTTCATTGGTTTTTATCTTTTTCTTTTAATCAATTACACTCAATTTCAAACATATTACAGATATTCTCTTCTATATAATTCACATGCGCTACTTTCCAGTGTCCAGTTCTTAGCTACAATGGCTTCTCAAATTGCTCGCCCCATAATCCTTTTCTCCATTCTCCTCCTCTCTCTCCACAAAACAAATGGTAACACAAGTCATGGGGAGCAAATGACTCACTTGCGTGTCTACTTTCATGAAACCTTTACGGGCCCGAAGGCCACGTTAGTGAACGTTATTCAAGCTGCGAAAAACAACTCGGCATTTGGCAGGGTGGGAGTTATTGACGACTTGTTACTAGAAGGAGCCGATCCAAACTCCAAATTGATAGGTATATATTATTATTATTATATTTTGTCTATTCCAAAAAAATTAATTGATTTTTCGCATAGTGGAAATATGACATGAAGTTTTTTTCTTTTTTATCTAATGGCTGTATATAAGAAATTAAGGATTGCAATTGCTACCGGTATATATTACTTAGTTGTTTTCTAATAATGACACATTTATATTTGACTTTGTACAATAGCGTTTTCCGGACTATAGGAGCTCCAAACCTTAAATTGCAACAAAAGCATATCCAAATAGAACTCTCAGGGTTATCAAAATTCTGTTTTTTAACTTCAAAAACTATTTGTTCAAATTTAAATACAATATACAAAGTTATTATTTATAGAAATTAGTTTGAACTTGATGTTATTTCAGAAAGAAAACTTTATACTAGTACCCATACAACATTTTTCTTTTACTGTTTTAAGTTGTTGATTTGATTATGCTTTTCATGGAAGGCAGGGCGCAGGGTTTAGTAGTTGGAGCATCAATGGAAGAGGATAATGGACTATTAACAACACTGAACTTTGTCTTCACGGATGGGCCGTATAATGGGAGCACTCTCGCAATATTTGGAAGGGTTGTTTTGGGAACCGTTATAGAACGGACAGTAATAGGAGGCACTGGACAGTTTAGAATGGCGAGGGGATATTCGATCGGAAAGTTTCTGAGTTCTGCGCCCAATACGTTGATTATAGAGTTTGATTCCTATGTATGGCATCATTAAATGCTTAGTAATTTTTATGGTACTCGCTATAAATAAAATGTAATTTTCTTTGATCCATATGACTCGTTTATTTATGGCATCATTAAATGCTTAGTAATCTTCATGGTTGTTGAATAAAAGGCTGACTTTCTTTTATAGACACTAGTTGCTACCCTCGTTTCGCTTCGGAGAAAAAAAAATACTCACTACACATATGATATTTGAAGATTTTAGTTTGCTACTTCACTTAAAGTTCAATACATAGTTATGTCTTGCTTAATAATTTTCACTTTGTTGTACTATACAATTTTCGAGAATTCTTCTCGAAAATTATCTTCTTACAATTTTCTAAAAAAAAATTCGAAAAAAAAATTGTCGTACAATTTATTTCACAAAATATTTCAAGAACAAATATACTTTAAATTTTTCCTTGGAATTATACTAAATCGTTTAAAGAGGATCCCTTGTTTAAATAAGAAAACTTGAATTTTAGATTTGAAGTTAATTTAATGGTTTTGGAAGGGTAATATGAAAATATGCAAAGAGAAAAGAGGATGTCCCCGGTTCTAATGGAGAGAGGGAGTCCAAGCAAGAAGTGGGAGATCTCCATTATATTGTCTTGTAATAAGAGCACTGATTACTTACAAAGTGTGTTTTTTTTTCTGTACACCTAACTCCTCATTTCTCAAAATAAGATACGAACGCGGGAAAGAATTACATGAACAAATACGAAAATTATCCCACCCATTTTCAATAAGAAAAATGAAATATATCCCACACGAGTTTGGTGCCTCCTTGTCTTCGAGAAGTGACTAGTATCTAATTAGTTATATAATTTCTATTAGGTCTCGATCATAAACAGCCTGATTATGTATACATCGATAGTAGTTATTAATTTTAATTAAGCAGATGAACTGCCCTTTTCTCTTATTTTGTACTTATTTACGGATTACCATTTTGTTAATTAAAGTGCAGGAAGAGGAAAGGGAAAGATGAAAAATTGACATTTTGGAAATATTGGAAAGACAAAGCTGGACCCAACATCACTATACAACTAGAACTTTGTGTCTAAGATTCAATGTAAATGTACGACGAAACTATTGTCTCTTAACACATGATAACAGGTCTCTAGCACGTACAGTAAAGAAGGCTTCTAACAGTATATCGTTTACTTACATTATTATTTTTATCTAACATAACTAGTGTTTTGAGCCTTGCTAAAGTGAGTCTTCTCACGGTTTTGAGACGATGGTAGAATTGTGATATTTTCATCCGTGGTAGGTATTTTGTACTCATGGTTTCAAAACTCATGATAAGTTAACATCGGCTTTTATACACCATCAAAATTGTGTTTAATTACAATACCTTAACACGGTTTTAACCGTGACAATGTTAACATGTTTCCACCCGTTCTTACATATAATTCTACATCGCCGAGGCTCAACACATTTTTAATCTTGGTTATTGTATATTATATATTTAAAATTTTATTTATTACGAAGAGATCAGCCCACAAAATTTTAATGAACGGAGGTAGATTTGATAAAAACGTGCAAGCAATATGGCGGATTAAGATACCGCCAAAAATACAGATGTTCATATGGAAGGTTTTAAGAAAGAGGCTGGCAACCATTGAGAACCTTCAAAAAAGAGGGGTTACAACGGTAAATTGTTGCATGCTTTGTAAACAACAATCAGAAATCTCAGACCATCTATTAGCCGCATGTTCGAACTCGTGCTACCACCATACAACTCATCACAAATGAACTGACCTCTCTAACATATATTTATATTAATGAATTGATATCCAATATCCATGATAAATAAAACGTGATCATCATCCAACTAACATACTAGTATCTATATATATGATTTGAAATTTTCGAAT